>CAUYRT010029379.1:0-12755 GCA_963574885.1 Lepilemur ruficaudatus
CTGTAGTCCCAGCTACTTGGGAGGCTGAGGCAGAAGGATCACTTGAGCCCAGTAGTTTGAGGTTGCTGTGAGCTAGGCTGACACCATGGCACTCACTCTAGCCTGGGCTACGGAGTGAGACTCTGTCTCAAAAAAAAAAAAAAAAAGAAGTTGGGAACAAGACAAGGATGCCATCTATCAGCGTGGCTTTGGATATTCTAGAGAATATGGGGAAAGGTTATGAGATATATAAACTGGCAAGACACAAAATTATTATTTATATATGATGTGACTGTTCATCTTTTAAGTAAGCCCTTAAGAAACAACTTGAAAACCATGATAACCAAAAAAAAAATAATTTATAAGATGGCCAGCAAAAAATATGTTTGTACAAACATTGATAACTTTGTGAAGAAACCCCAAGCTTTCTTCATGTATGCACCTGCATACCAAGTTCAGGTCAGGCATACCAAGTGAAATCAACTCTATTACTCTGGCTGTGCATACTCAAGGGACTGGTGCCAAGGCAGGGGCCCACTTACACAACTTACACAGACAGACACAAGAGGTCAACCTACTGTGGCACAGTTTGGCACCACACCGGAATTGACCCCAACAAACAAAAAACACTCACAAGTACGACTCATGAAGACACGATGTCTTCATTAACACACCTAGAATCGTGCTATTATATGTCCAACATAACATTCATCTTGAATTTCTACTACACCAAATCCAACCATTTCTCAAATTTCTCCCTCTCATTACACGGTTTATCCTCTCTCTGAGGAGCTGGTCACCTCAGCAACCAACATGAGAAGACTTGTAGGACAGTCACCAGAGAAACTAAAGGACCAACTCTATTTCTTCAATTATAAAAAAAAAAGGGCTTTTTAAAAAATTTTAAAGATCCTTTCCTAAAGAATCCACGCCCTAAAATCCTATCATTCTATGACCCCAGTACTTAAAACTACATATGAAGATAAAAAAATGAATCCTTCTGCAAAATATGTTCCCTGTTTTACTGAGTTTTCCATTCTCTGGGTGAATAAAAAAGCTGGGTTTTTTTTTTTTTTTTTTTTGAGACAGAGTCTCACTCTGTTCCCCGGGCTAGAGTGCCGTGGCGTCAACCTAGCGCCCAGCAACCTCAGACTCCTGGGCTAAAGGGATCCTTCTGTCTCAGCCTCCCAAGTAGCTGGGACTACAGGCATGCGCCACCATGCCTGGCTAATTTTTTCTATATATGTTTAGTTTGCCAATTAATTTCTTTCTATTATTAGTAGAGACGAGGTCTCGCTCTTGCTCAGGTTGGTCTCGAACTCCTGACCTTGAGCAATCCGCCTGCCTCGGCCTCCCAGAGTGCTAGGATTACAGGCGTGAGCCACTGCGCCCGGCCCTAATCTAAGTATTTTATATTTTTGAATGTTACCATAAATTTTTTTTTTTTTTTGACTAATCAAGTACAATAGTGAGGATTTTTTGTTGTTGTTTTGAGACAGGATCTTACACTGTGACCCAGACTAGAGTGCAATGGTGCAATCGTAGCTCACTGTAACCTCAACTTCTGGGCTCAAACGATCCTCCTGCCTCAGTCTCCTGAGTAAGGATGACTACCAGCACGTACCACCACATCTGGCTAATTTTTTAAATCTTCTGTACAGAAGGGGTCTCACTATGTTGCCAGGGTAGTCTTGAACTCCTGGCTTCATGCAATCCTCCCACCTTGGCCTCCCAAAATACTAGGATTACAGGCATGAGCCACTGCACCCGGCCTAATACCTTTTTTCATCTAATCTTTTCCTTAAGTTTACTCCATTTGACATTAATGATCACTCTAACTTTCTCAATTAGTATTTATGATAGTTTGTTTTTCCCCATACTTTTATTCTTATTCTTCTCACTAAGCTTTTTTAAAAATTCTTGTACATATTTGTAATTGTTTTTATTTTTTTATTACTTATTAATTATAGACAGGGTCTCTAATATGTTGCCCAGGCTGGAGTGCAGTGGCTATTCATGTGATCATTGTGCACGGCAGCCTTGTACTCCTGGCCTCAAGCTATCCTCCCTCCTCAGCCTCCTGAGTAGCTCGGGCTACAGGTGTGTGCCACTGTGCCTGATTTGTAATTGTTATTTGTGAACACTTTATCGGTCAGTTTTATAATGAGTCCTTTCTGGGTCTGTTTCTACTATATAGTTTTCCTTCTGGTTCTTGGTTATATTATCCTGCTTGTCTAGTAATTTTTGTGTGTGTGTGAGATAAGGTCTCATTCTGTGGCTCAGAATGGAATGCAGTGGTGTGATCATAGCTCATTGCAACCGCCAACTCCCAGACTCAAGCAATCTTCCTGGCTTGGCCTCACAAGTAGCTAGGAGTACAGGCACATGATACCATGACTGGCTAATTTTTTAATTTTTATTTTTGTAGAGATGGAGGTCTTGCTATGTTGCCCAGGCTGGTCTTGAACTACTGGCCTCAAATGATCTTTGCCTGCTTTGGCCTCCCTAAGTGCCAGGATTACAGGCATGAGCCAACATGCCTACCCTATCTGATAATTTTCGATTGAATTTTACATATTCTGTATGCTGCATTGTTGAGTGTCAGGATTTTGTTGTCTTCCCTTAAAGAGTGTTGAGCTTTGTTTTGGCAAGCAGTTAAGTTAGCTGAGGATCAATCAGATCCTCTAAAAAGCTTTTTTAAATCTTTAAGATTATTAGAGCAGGTCTGATTTAGCCCTATCACCAAGTATGACCTTTCTGGAGTCTCTATAGAATGTACCAGGTGTTCAATGAATTTTCTGCATTTTGGGTGGTTATTAGGCTCTGGCAATTCTTCAGCTTACTGTTTCCCAGTAATTGTTTTTTCCTCATTAGATGTTCACTGCCCAGCTTTGTGGGTTCTCAACCTGTCCATATAGTTTACTATTTGGCCAAATCTATATAGATTTCTGTAGCCTTGTTTTTTGGAGCAGTTCCCTCCTTGCCAGCCACATATTCCAGAGACTTCGGTCTCCTTGAACTCTGATCTTTTTTTCCTGTTTTTCTTTTCTTCTTATTTTTTAATGTAGAAATGAGGTCTTGCTTTGTTGCTCAGGCAGGTTTTGAACTCTTGGCCTCAAGTGATTCTCCCACCTCAGCCTCTCTAAGTGCTGGGATTACCAAGTGAGCCACTGTACCCTGCTCTCTTTTTTTTCAAATCAGCAAGAATCTTGTCATCTGCTTGGGCTCCCTCTATTTAAGACATTTTCTGAAAAATGCCTCCAGGCAGAAAGTCAGGGTAATCATATGGCTCAATTCATTTATTACTCAGTCTTATGCTGCATGCTGCCCAACATTTTATCTGGTTCTTTCTATATTTTGTCCAGTTTTCTAATTATTTATGGCAGGAGAGCAGTCTCCTTCTTTCTTTTTTTTTTTTTTTTTAAATGAGATGGGGTCTTGATTCAAACCCCCCCAGCAAAAACGATCCTCCTACCTCAGCCATCTGAGTAGCTGGGATTACAAGTGCCTGCCATGGTGCTTGGCTGCTTCTTTGATTTAAAAAATTTCTATCTCTCTTGGTTTATACTGCATTTAAAATTAGTGTTTTTAAAGTTATTAGAACATGTGGAAATCAGAACACTGACAACTGATTAGTTGATAATTTGAAGACACTAGGGTTTTAAAGGAGTGATACACTTACACTAATGACCTTTATCTTTAATCAGTGCATACTAAAATACAGATTAAACAGTGTGATGTCTAGGACTTGTATTCAAAATGAGATCAAATGAGAGGGGATAAGTGGATGGGATTATAGATGGAACAACACTGGTGATGAACTAATAGCTGAATTTCAGTGATGGGTTCGTTACAGTATTTAGTCTGCTTCTGTGTATGTTTAAAATTTACAAGTAAAAACAAAAGTCAGTAGAAGTAATTTTTCTTTGTGTGGTTATAGTTCCAACTTGGAATATAATGAATCTGAGTTCATGTGCTTTGTTTTCAATTTTTAGGAACTGCTTTCATTTCTTTTTGACTTACCTCCCGAGTAGCTGGGCCTATATGTCACTTTTCTATTCTATTCTACCAAATGGTCAAATTCTTAATCTTTATAAGTATTCAAAGAAAACAAAAAATTAAAAGGTAATTTATCTAAAGTATATATAGTGCTATTGGTATAAAGTAACTGTAGGGGAAGGATTAATACACTGGTCTCTCAAAATTAAGGTTTCCTGTCAATCGATAAGACTACTAAGCAGTAAAATTAATTAATAAACATAGTACTTATATTTCAGACATTTCTTCTGTTAAATTAAAAATGATGTGATCTCAAAGGGAATAAAATAAAGAAGGCATACTCCTGTGCCTGAAGTGTTTTCTACTTTCCTTCAGTCAAGTAATTGCAAAGATCTTATCTTTTTCACGAGGCCTTCATGAATAGGAACTTCACGAACAACCTTGGCCCCTTCCTCTGTAAACATGCTTCCTCAATGGCTTCACTTGATCTCACAACAGGCAACAATTTCCCTACATAATATTCACATGTTATCTGACAAATGTTATTACCAATATATAATATATCCTTGGGTTAAGTGTTTCTTTCGTTGCAACCTCAAACTCCTGGGCTCAAGCAATCCTCCAGCCTCAGTCTCCCAGAGTGCTAGGATTACAGGCGTGAGCCACATTGCCCGGCCTTAATTTCTTTTATGTTGTGACTGACACAGACACAACACATTTAGGGAATCATTTTCATTTAGTAACTGTTCTCAGCACTGATTGTCGTAAGCTGCTTAGTCTTGTGTTTAAGATTTTTATTTTTTTATAGAATTACCTGTTTACTGTGGCTTTTGAATGATAGCCACTAGTATTGTCATGAAATGTAAATAATAGTAATATGTATTATCAGTATCCCTACCTACTGAATACAATTTTTTAAAGTTTCACTTTAAATATCAATGATAGGATTCCAAAATAAGTTTCTTATTCCATTTCTACTTTCATGTTGCTTTCTCCTTTTAATATCTTTCCTATATAAAACTAAGATGAAATCTGCTAAATATATATAGCATTCTGTATATAAGCTAGTATAGGTCAGACACAAGATGCTATGACCTACCGTTCTAAAACATACAATACTTACGCATCTGTAGTCTTTGTACATCCATTTAGATTCAGTACTTCAATGTTCCTACAGTTCTGTGCAAAGGTCCTTTATAGGAAAAAACAAAGCAAAAGGTTTCAAATGAAATGGGGAAAATTCTAGGCATCAGAAAAAGAAACCATATTATTGGCAATACTTGTTGTTGGTACCTATGACACTGTAACTTAGTAAGAAACATATATTTGGTATTTGTCTCCCTCTAGTTACTAGCACAGAGCTTCTAAAACCCCTGTAATTTCCTGAGAGGAGTAATAGTAACTATTGTTATACTATTCGGTCTTCATCATGTCTACATAATGGAACCACTGTAGAAACCACTAAGTGTCAGGTATCAGAGAGCTTCTGGATTGGCGAACATAACCACACGCAAGGAAGGCAGTATAGCACAACTTGATATGCTGTGCTTGAGACCCTTGTAGACCTTGCTCCATGCACCTCTTTATGTGGCTGTTCATTTGTATCCTTTATAATAAATCAGTAATAGTATTATTATACAGAAAAGCAGTTTCCTGAGTGCTGTGAGCCATTCTAGCAAATCATTAAACCTGAGGAAGCGGTCATGGGAGCCCCTGACATACGGCCCATCAATGTGAAGTACATGACAATGTGGGATTTATGACTAGCATCTGAAATAGGGGCAACTTTGTAGGACTGAGCCTTTAGCCTATGGGGTCTGAGTTAATTCTTGGTAGGTGCAGTCAGAATTGAATTGAATTACAGAACACAGTTGGTGTCCTGAGAATGGGAGAAATGGTTGTTAGGTGGAGGAAAACACCCACACATTTGGTGTTAAAAGCGTTGCGAAAAGAATGGTTCAGAGGGTCCAATGTAGTTCACAATTATAATAAATTAGTTTTCAGCTATAAATTTTTTTAACCAAAACTTGTAATCACTGATCTTTGCATCAACCTAAGTTAAAATTACTCTATCTTTGAGTAAATAAAAGTTCAAAAAAGAAAATAAAACTTATTCAAAGAACCATTCATGATAGGAAATCGGCTTTCTTGGGGGGACAGTACTTATTCTTGTTTATTTTTAAAATTATTCCAAATACTGGATATTTTTGTATAATAAGCAATATATATGTGTTTGCTTTTTTTTTTTTTTTTTTTTTTTTTTTTGACAGGGGGTCCCTCTGCCGCCTAGGCTTGAGTACATCTCAGTCCAGGGCTCAAGTGATTCCCTCACCTCAGCCTCCCAAGTAGCTAGGACTACAGGCTTGCCCCACTATGCCTGGCTACTTTTGTTAATTTTTGGAGAGATGAGGTCTCGCTGTGTTGCCCAGGCTCGTCTTGAATTCCTGGCCTCAAGTGATCCTCCTGCCTCGGCCTCCCAAAGTGCTGGAATTACAGGTGTGAGCCACCACGATTGGCCTTTTGTTTGCATTTTTTATAGCTTAGGAATTGAAAAACTACTTAACTCTTTTCTGGGTGAGATGGTACAGCTCTTTACTTCAATCGAGAAGATTAATCAACAGTTGTATTTTTACCTTAATGCATTGTCTCCTACTCCAAGACACCCACGAAGACTTAATTTTCGTAAAAAGCCACCACATCGTTTTGAAATATTCTCCACTACCCTACCCTGAAAAGAGATAGGTAAACAAAAAGATAACCCACCTCATTGCTTTCGAAAAGAATACATTCTCATTTTTAGCAATTTTATAAACGAAGAGAAAAGGTTTCTACTAAGATATCATTAATAGGAAAATTTCAACTTACTCTGAGAAAGCTTTCCTGATTAACCCATCTACTTGAAACATATCTAAACTTTATATTCTTATTTTGTTCAATTTGTAAGATACACTGTATTTGAGGAAATGGTGCTCTATAGCTCTCTTATGGCACTACATGCATGTATACTGCCTACCTGGGTTAAACCACAGCTGTTGAAGGACAACAACTGTATTTATTTTTGTATCCTTCCCAAAGTATTTATTATAGTACTCTGTATATAGCAGGGACTCAATGAACACTTAACAAAACCTTGCTGAATAATTTTGTGTATTGCTTTAAACATTTACATCCATGAAGATTAGAGAACAGTGAAAAACAAAATCCAGTATAATGCCAATGGGTATTATTTTAAAAGCACTTTCTGAAGATAATGGAAGGTTCATGTGAAGCTTTTAAAAACTACTTACATGGACCCTCATGAGAATTTAGCTCTACTGGAACTTAAAAAGATTCTCATTTAATCCTTATGACACTATGAGGAAGCCATTATTTCCACTCTGCTGATGAGAAAGTTAAGGACCACAGAGTTCAAAGTTCAAATGCAGGATAAAATAATTTAAGCTTAAGCCATTATTGCTTTTCCATTTTAGAGATAATAGGCTATACTAAGGGATAAAATATGGGGTAAAAGTAAGAGAAAAAAAATATCTCCCTAGCAAAAGCAATTCAATTACTGACTTTGGCTTTATTCATCTTTCATTCTGCACAAAAACTACCTGTAGTCTCTCTAGCAACCAAAATGCACATCTCCAGGAGAATACATACAAGTATCATCCCCCAATATGCTGTAACTACTTGTTCTTCAATAAACAAATATAAAATGACTTCTTTAAAATTAGCAACCACAGGTTCACATTTCCACTGCAAAAACAAAAAAGTTTTAGTCCTACTCAGGACCAGATAGTACTATTCAGTTCATTAATACTAAATAACTTAGTATTATTTCAGTGAAATAATTCAGTTCATTCTCAATAACAGAACTTTGGCAGCTCCTGTGAAGTTCAGATGCACTGAAAATAATAGTTTCTCTCTCCAGGGAAAATGAGATTAATATTGCTGGGGCTAATCTGTTCCATGCTGTAATTACTAACAAGAGAAATGGGGCCATACACCACATAATTATACCTCAATATCCCTCTGGAAATCAAACAGATCAATTCGCTGCCAGTTACTGCCATCCAGAGCCAGAACATTCCAGGCCTATTTTGAAGAAAAAGAGACAGAATGAGCAGATGCTGAAATGAAGGGGAGAATGCAGAAATATTGAAGTTCACAATTCAATGAAGTAATGACTGAAATGGACCAAAAAATTTTTCAGTGCCTACCACTAACTCCCAGCTGATGTGCCTTACTCCTGATCCATACTTTATTCTCCAATTAGGCTATCTGATTAATGAGTGGGTACAGAAACTAGCACCTATGAAAGATCTTAAATTAGAATGGTTGAAGAAAGGAGAGGCTGTGATAAGTATCAGAGCCAGAGGTGTTTTCAAACTAGAAAATTCTAGTTTCTAACCACAAAATGAGATGGAAGTTCAGCTGATGAAAAGCAAGTCTTTCCTCTATTCCTAACCTGGGAACAAGATGAGGGTGAAATGAAATAAAGGGGACAGTACTCTGAATACTACTCTATTCAATATTTATTTGCCATCCATACTATCACTTGGTAGGACTTGAAACTGTGATTTGTTGATTTTGGACTTAGAAAAGATATTATCGTTTCTCTTACAATTTCTCTTTAGTACTGATAGCCATTAGTCTGAAATTTTAAAAAAGAAATTCTGGTTATACTTATAAGTCCCAGGGTAACTGTCATACGATCACCAAGAAAAATGCCAGGGGTATGAGGGTAAGCAAGCAGTTATCATTCTACATATGTCTAAAGTTTTCTCAGAAGTTCAATGTTACTTTCTTTTGGTGGCTTCAAATATTTCCAATGGTTTCTTAGATGATCAGCCACAGGAGGCAACAGATAAATCTTTTAAAAAGCATATGTTTAATAGATTCTTGGGCTAAATATACCTCTGATTTGGTATGGTATTTCTCATTTCCTTATGCTACTTTCTCCAGCAAGCAGGAAACATGCAGAACTCAGACTAAAATTAGGAATGTCAGGTTCCTCTCTAGAGTCTGCATTAACAAACAAACAAACAAACAAAAACCTTCAAGTACAGAGAACAACAGGATAACTACTGATATATCAACTACCAGATTTAATGAAAATTGGCATTGTGCCTTCCTTTCTTTAAAGTTAAGACATATTAAGAAGAAAGAGGAATCTGTAAATGAAAACAATAATTGAAACTCATTCAAATCAACATTCCTGGGGACAGACTCTACAATTATTAATAAACAGGTTTAGATACTGGTCTGGGTAGTTTGTTCCTCAATGATGGCCTCAGCTTCATATGGATACAGAAAGGAAAACCTACTCATTTGGAAGTACGATGGCCACGTCTAGAAAGACCACAAAAGTACCAGGGACAGAAATGTCATAGAAGAAATCATCAAAGAATTATTGTTGCTCCCACAATAGCCAATACACAAATTTGGCATGGCTTTGAGGATGAAGAAATTACTTTAAAGTAGCAAGACAAGGCAAACTTTCTATATTGTTTCCCTTTTTTCTTTTTTCATTTCAGTGTGGTGGTGGTGGTGGTTATGGTGGTGATTTAAAGGAACATTTGGGTCCACCTACACAGATAAACACAATACTTTATGATACAAGCATATTACACATCCAGCACCTAGGACCATACCTGGTACACAGTATGTTCTCAATAAATATTTGTTAAATAAATGAGCAAACAAAAAGTCAATGCTGGATTTATAAAAAGATGACAATTGCACACACTCATTTTGGTAAGTTAATTAAATTATATATCTGTATTAAGAATGAGATTAGAAACGGTTCATAAACTGATTTTCGTGGGTTTTTTTTTAGTTTTTTTCTTTTCTTTTCTTTTCCGATAAAGCAATTTTCCTACAGCAGAGATTCTACCATTCATATTAGTGGTAGCAAAGACTATGATATTTTGCCATTTTGTCATAGCAATGTCAACTGACAAAAATGGATTTTTTTATTTTTTATTTGTTAAGAGACAAAAGGTTTTACTCTGACCCACGGTGGAGTGCAGTGGCTCAGTCATAGCTCACTGTAACCTCAAACTCCTGGGCTCAAGTGATCCTCCCACTTCAGCCTCCCAAGTAGCTAGGAGTACAGGTAAGTGTCACCATGCCTTGCTAAATTTAAAAAAAAAATTCGTGCAGATGGAGCCTCACTATATTGCCCAGGTTGGTCTTGAACTCTTGGCCACAAGTGATCTTCCTGCCTTGGCCTTCCAAAGCCCTGGGATTACAGTTGTAAGCCACCCAATCTGGCCTAAAAAGTGGATGGTTACTGTAATACAGAAACTGACTTTGGAAATCAAATCCGGTTTACTCTGTGACTTTTTTGAAAAAAATTATACCTATTATCCTTTGAAGAAAAGAATATGGGGAAATAACATGAGAATTAAACTCTCAAAAGCCCTTATATTTATGTGTTTGTATGTGTGCTTATATGACATGAACCAGGAAAACATAATGAAACATGATTTCATTACAATTTTGAGTCAATAACCTTCTAATATGCATGTTTAATGCTTTTTCATTGAAAATGTTTCCTGTTTTTGTTATGGAAATAAGAGTTACAAAAAGTTAGAGACAGTATATATAGTAGAATCTCATCATATAATGACATAGTTTTGGGTATGCCATGGGTGAAATAACATCCTTTCAAACATGACAACATACAAGTAACACCTAAAATAAATGGTTAGCCTACTAAAGAGGCTGTCATCAGTAAGAGGACAGGTGCCCAAACCATGTAAACCATTCTTACCCTGGAGACCTGAGCACAGCGACACAAGGTAACGACATCCAAAAAAGAAAATATCCTAAAAGGAAAACAGAGGGAGAGAAATCTTATTGTATGATAGTTTCCCTTAATTTTAGCCTACAATAACTATGTACACACACACACACACACACACACACACACACACACACAAACACAAAGGCAGAACTTCTTTTAAACAAACACAAAAAGCTTGAGCAATTTACAAAGATAATTATAGCCCAAATAAAACATCATGGGAGAAAGTAATCTTTTACTTGATAATACACATATAAATGTTATAGAAGTTCAATTACTTACATCGAGGTGATAATATGTGTTTGTAGGATAAATCAGAAGAAAATGATATTGATATCTCTATGTGATAGATCAGAATAATAAAATAAATTACCCTTAGCACCTTCCTGCTTTTCATCCTCTTCAGGCCACCTATCTTAGACTGTGTGTACAGTGGTCATTTTCTTTACCTCTTTATATAATTCTTTCTTTCTCTTTTTTTTTTTTTTAGTCAGAATCTCACTTTGTTGCCTAGCTAATTTTTTCTATATATATTTTTAGTTGGCCAATTAATTTCTTTCTATTTTTAGTAGAGATGGGGTCTTGCTCTTGCTCAGGCTGGTCTTGAACTCCTGAGCTCAAACGATCCGCCTGTCTCGGCCTCCCAGAGTGCTAGGATTACAGGCGTGAGCCACCGCATCTGGCCTTTTTCTTTTTTTTTTTTAAATACAGGAGCTCACTTTGCTGCCCAGGCTTAGTACAGTGGTGTGATCACAACCTGACTGTAACCGCAAACTCCTGGGCTCAAGTGATCCTCCATATCAGCCTCCTGAGTAGCTGGGTCTACAGGCATGTAACACCACATTCAGCTAATTTTTATTTTTTGTTGAGAGGAGGTGACCCCTTGCTATGTTGCCCAGTCTGGTCTCCAATTCCTGGGCTCAAGTGATCCTCCTGCCTCAGCCTCCCAAAGTGCTGGGATTATGTGCCTGAGATACCATGCCTGGCCCATACGATTATAATGTGAACACAAAGAGCACATTATCCATATTATTACTAAGTGAATCAGAGCTGGCATACAATGTATGAAAAGTCACAATCTTCAAGCTCTTAAATTAGGGCTGTGTTTTGCCTCCTCTTTACTTGTTTTTCTAATCACTCTCATAACCTCACTCCCATCAAGAAGCTTATGTTTCTCATCATTATTGTTATCTCCATTACAATGTAAACTGTTCACTGGTATAGAATACTGTCCAGCACATAGAAGGCACTCAATTCATTAGTTGAATTAAACAAATCTTTAGAACACCATGGAAAAGGCTAGCCTTATTTATTTCATGGAACCAGGATAAATTATTGAGGAGAGGCAGTGCCAAGACTAAAATTCAAGTCACTGACAGCACTCTATGGAAAATATATACATTGCTGTAATAGAGGTCTTCTGAAGGAATAGTTAAAATATATCATCCCTTAATTTGTGGGTATAAGTGAGTTTAACTGTTACATAGGTCAGTCTGAAGCACGTCACTAACCTGGTGACTGACTGTGCCATGAAGGCCAAGGCCAGTGAACAAGGTCAGCAGTTACTTTTCGAGGACTCTAGCACACTAAGGTAACAGCCAATAACCAAGCATGAATCTAGCCTCGATTCCTCCTTACTTACTTAACTTACTTATTTTTGTAGAGACAGGGTCTCACTATGTTGGTCAAGCTGGTCTCAAACTCCTGGCCTCAAGAAATCCTCCCACCTCAGCCGCCCAAAGTGCTGGGATTACAGGCATGAGCCACTGTGCCCAGCCCCTGGGCCCTTGCCTCCCCCTTACTTTTTTTTTTTGGAGACAGAGTCTCACTCTGTTGCCCAGGCTAGAGTGCCATGGCGTCAGCCTAGCTCACAGCAACCTCAAACTCCTGGGCTCAAGCGATCCTCCTGCCTCAGCCTCCCAGGTAGCTGGGACTACAGGCACGTGCCACCATGCCCGGCTAATTTTTTCTATTTTTAGTT
>CAUYRT010029380.1:0-28990 GCA_963574885.1 Lepilemur ruficaudatus
CAAGAAGACTGGGCTTGGTGATGACTCTTTAGCTATACCACCAAAGGCATAATCCATGAAAAAAGTAATTGATAAGCTGGACTCCATTAAAATTAAAAACTTTGGCTCTGCAAAAGACACTATCAAGAAAATGAAAAGATACACTGCAGATTGGGAGAAAATGTTGAGGAAAGATGATTGAGGAATTAATGAGATGTGGCTCATAAGATCATTATTGTATTGCCCAATATTGCTATATTAAAGACAGAAACAGGAGTTTGCAGGGTTTTGCCCTGAAGGAATATGTTATCTCATTAGTTCACATATCAAGGGCTGCCTCGCCTTGGGAGGGCTCTCAAAGCTTCAGTAGGGATGCATTCCAGGAGGCTTATCGGTTATCTCAGGTCTGTGAGGCCTTCCTGTTCTTGAAAGGCAAGACAGGTAAGTATGTGGCTCACAGGATGGGAAATGGAGATAATGAGTGCCCTAGACAAGAAACGTACCCCTGTGGTTATGAACAATTTAGAATGTAGAGATGGGCTTCCTGCTCTCTGCTGTCTGCCTTAAGTCCACAACAACTAGATAAAAGAAATATAGGGCCACTATATCTCTTTGTTACTCCTCTGTTAATTAATAGCTATCTCTTAGAACTTAGAAGTTAGTCCTTGAAAGATTTTGAAACTGTTTGTTCACTTAGATAGAATAAAATGTTAGAAGCCCTTTGAAAGGACTTTTGACCCTAACCTTATTACCTGTTATGTAAATCTGTTACCCATAGCAACTGCACTGTCTATTGATATGTAAATCTGTTACCCTGGCAACTAATAATTGATATGTGTGACTATAAAAACCTATGTGAATCTAACCTCGGGGCTGCACTACTGACAGAGGGTAGTGTAGACTCCTGAGTACCCCTGCTTTCTTTATATAAACCTATAAAACTATACCTTTGTCTCTATGTATTTATTTCCATTCTATTTCCTATTTCTTATCCTCTGTGGCGCCAACTACCTAAGGGACCCGGTTTCTCATGGGGAGAAGTAGCTGATCTCTTTCGCAGCCTGCCCCTACAAGAAAATAATTGCAAAAGACATCTGATAGAGGACTGCTATCCAAAATATACCAAGAACACTTACAACTCAACACTAAGGAAACAAACAACCCAATTTCAAAATGGGCAAAAGAACCTGGGTGAGGTGTGTGCTCCTGTAATCTCAGCTACTTGGGAGGCTGAGGCAGGAGGATCACGTGAGCCCAGGAGTTCAAGACCAGCCTGCCTCAAAAAAAAAAAAAAGGCAAAACTATTTGAACAGGTACCACACCAAAGATAACATATGGATGGTGGATGGCAAATAAGCATATGAAAAGATGCTCACCATCATATGTATTAAGGAATTGCAAATTAAAAGAACAAGGAGATACCACTACACATTTATTAGAATAGTGAGAACCCAAAACATTGACAACACCAAATGTTGGGAGAATATGGAGCAACAGGAAATCTCATTCACTGCTGGCACGAATGCAAAATGGTACAGCCAGTTTGGAAGACTTTGGCATTTATTACAAAACTAAACCTACTCTTACCATATGATCCAGCAATCACTCTCCTTGGTATTTACCCAAATAAGCTGAAAGTTTATCTCTACACAAAAACCTGCACCGAGATGTTTAATCACCAAAACTCAGAAACAACCAAGATGAGGTGAATGGAAAAATAAACTGTGGGACATCCAGACATTCGAATATTACTCAGCGCTGAAAAGAACTATCAAGCCATGAAAAAACATGAAGAAAACTTAAATGTATGCATTATTAAGTGAAAAAAGCAAATCTAAAAAGATTGTATGATTCTAACTATTGACATTTTGGAGAAGGCAAAACTATGGAGACAATAAAAAGATTAGTGGTGCCGGGGGTTAGAGGATAGGGAGGATGAATAGGTGGGGTGCAGGATTTTTAGGGCTGAGAAACTGTTCTGTGTGGGTGGATACAAGTCATTTTACATTGCCCAAACCTATAGAATGTGCAACATCAAGAAAGAACCCTAATGTAAACCATGGCTTTTGGGTGATAATGATGTGTCAATGTAGGTTGATCAGTTATAACAAATGTATCACTCTGGTGAGGAACGTTGATAGTGGGGCAGGCTGTGAGTGTGGAGGAGAGGGGGTATATGAGAACTCTACTTTCTGCTCAGTTTTGCTGTGAACCTAAAACTGCACTAAAAAAATAAAGTCTATTAAAAAATAGCCAAAACAAAAATAACAATGTTAACAAGAAAAAAAAACGTTGTCTGCAGGGGTTAAATGGGTGTGGATGCAGAGGATGGAGGATAAAAGAGAATGGTAAATTAAGGAGAGGGACCTCGTCCTGGACCAGTAACAATAAATATTTCATGAAATGAAGAGTAAATTAACTCTATGCTCTTCACTTTCACTTTCAATCCAAAAGAAAGATTATGTGTATGTGTGTTGTAATCACAAATTATATCAGATTTAACAGCAGGTTATTGGTCGTATTTTGACGCAGTATATACATTGACTCTATACTCACGTGTTCATCACATTTTAACACACTCCTTATGAGTAAGAAGTAATCATCTCCTAAAATATGGGGAAAACCAGAATCTGAATTCATTTTTTTCTACACTACATTCCCATGCAAAAATTGTTTTGTACCTCTCCACAGCTTAGTATTTTTTTTTAACAGTAAAATACCTGCTGTTCTCTGCGTGCATACGTTGGGATTGAGGTCTAAGGATGTTCCTTTCTTGCCCTTACTTCCTCATACTTGCTGCCAACTGGTGGCATTAGGGCGCAATAATTAATATTTACTTTGTCACCGCATCGTTCAGGAAGGGCAGTGGAGCACGGTGGCTGGACTGTGAGCTTCGCCTATTATTCTTAGATTTCCAGTAATTTACTTACAAAGACTGCTGGAGGAAAATGCTTAAAGTCTCTTCTGGGATTTTCCTGGACCGGAAGACCTCATAGCAGCAAAACGTAGGCGCACATCCCAATGGCTAGCAAGTTTCTAGCAGTATGATTCTATTTGAAGATTAATCATAACTCGTGACCCCTTCAGGAATGTCTAGGAGACAGGAAACATAGAGCCGTCGTCTCCCCAGCCTCGAGGTGTGACCTCACCGACGCTGGGCCCCAGCGGGTCACCTGAGCCGGGGCAACCTCGAAAAGGGCGGGGACCACGCATCCATCCTCTGTGGACTGGAAG
The DNA here is from genome assembly GCA_963574885.1 of Lepilemur ruficaudatus. Lineage (NCBI taxonomy): Eukaryota > Metazoa > Chordata > Mammalia > Primates > Lepilemuridae > Lepilemur > Lepilemur ruficaudatus. The sequence continues at coordinate 3,214 of CAUYRT010029380.1, forward strand.
CCCCGCCTATTCCCCACTGAGGCACCAGGTGGCGCAGCAGGGCGGTGGGAGGCACTGCGCGTGCGCGGCTGACGGGCGGAGCGGGAGACAACGTTCGCAGCCTCCTGCTGTTTCCCTGGGCGGCATGAAGACCGCAGACGGCGCCAGAGGAACCGTCAGCGAGGGGCCTCGCAAGCTAGCGCTCTGCGTCCTCTGCGGCCTGCCGGCAGCAGGGAAGTCGACCTTCGCGCGCGCCCTCGGCCAGCGGCTGCGGCAGGAGCAGGGCTGGGCCGTCGGCGTCGTCGCTTATGATGACGTCATCCCGGAGGCGTTTCTCGACGGGGCGGGCGCGCGGCCGCCGGTCAGTGCGGGGGGCGGGGCGGAGTGGGCGCGGCTGCGCGTTCGCGCGGGCGTGTGTCATGGTGGTTTGCTTTGCGCGCCCGTTGTGGACTTGGCAGTGCGTGGTGTGGGAGAAGACGCCCTGACAGGAGGACAGACGGGGGGCAAGTGCAGCGGGGTTAACGGTTACTGCAACGAGTGAATGGGTTGGCTGTAGACATAGGTTATAAAACAGTTACAAAGCAACCGTTTCGGAATGATGCACTGTAGAGGTATGTATGCATGTTTGGTGCATGTACGTACTGTGTATTGTATACAGTGGAGTCGTGAGACAAGGTTAGGTTCTTAAGTGAGCTTGCAAGTGGAAATCCCCTGTAGTCAAATTAACTCTTGAAAAATCCCTAGGGAAGTTTCTCCTTAGGACAGGGACAGAATCTCTAAAAATTCCAACATAGCCAGTTTAACATCTAGCCATGGGCACATCCAGGTTTTGTGGGGCTTGAAGGTTATACAATTTGAGAAATCCTTTTTAAGAAGATAACAAAATTGTCAGGGTCCCTCACAGGACGATAGAGAGAGTCTGAGCTAAAGAAGGGTCTGGCCTCTGAAACTTCATCTTCATTCATTACAGGGGAAATCTGCCTCCTCTGCCGGCATTGGGAAAGTTGGCTATTCCTTACTTGACCACCAGGGGAAGTAATGGACTTGTGTTAGGGACCAGGTTGTCTTCTCCACGTACATACTTTAAGTCATCAACTCACACTCAGCACAGTGAGATGCATCTTCTCGGAGAAGCATGTGGAAGCTGAGACCACTGGGGGAAGAGTAGATTTATGCCTCTAATGCTTACTCCAGAGCAAATACCCTTTGGAATATTCTGAAATTTTTTAAATTTTTGTTGTTTAGATTTTGAATGTAAATGAACTTACATAATCAAATGCAAATATGATGTGACTCCACTCTCTCAATATATATGCCGAAATACAGTACATTTGGTGCATGGGAAAATCCTGGGCCTCTCCAGCAATGTTTTTCTACTTCCTGATTCTTCGTTAATTGTGAGGTTAATACAATATCAGGGTAGCACAGGATTTACTTGGATGATAGTATTTTCACCACTTAGGAGAAAGCTGGAAGTTGTTGATAGAGATCGTTGTGTTTCCTGACTTTTTCCTCACTTATATACTTAGTCCACTCTTCCTCTACAGACAAAGGCCGTGGAACTCATCTGGGCACTGTGAGTGGAAAAATCTCACCGTTTAGGAAGTGATACATGTTTCTTGTTTAGTGGGTTTAGCTGATATGTATTTGTTGTATGTGGTATAATCTCCATGGAGTGCTAAAGCATGGACAAGCAGGAGAGGGACCTCAATCTCCCGTCCTCCTGTTTGCCTTCCAGCCTTGACTTCTTAATGATGTCAGTGCTCTCCACAGCCCTTGACCAACACAAGAGTATTTGTATTCTCAAACTACTTATTTTCTCCCCCTCAATCTGCTTCCTCTATCTTTCCTCATCCCATACCAACCTAGTTGTTAGCCTGGGGTCTTTTCATCTTGCCCCAGGGATCTTTCAACTGATTTTCTTGCTGTCCATGACCTTTCTAATTTCAAGGGCAATCCTGCAGCCAGACTATTTTATTTCTAAGGATATTAATTTTGGCTGCACCTTTTTCCTGGATAGTAAATAAATTCTTTCCGTTATTCACTCATTCAGTCATTCATCCATTTAGTATACATTTCTGGAATATGTTAGATGCCAGACCCTCTGCTGGATGCTGAGTATTCAGTGGGCTAGTGATCTAGCAGGGAAATAGAGAGGTGCAAACAAATGCCTAAACAGTGTAAGCCCCGCCAGAGTGGAGACATAATATGTACAAGAATGGTGTGTCGTGATAGGCAAGGTAGGGGCCTAGCTGCCTCTTGCATGGTTGAGTCTGAGAAGGCTTAATACAGCACCAGTATCATTAAATTTTCCAGGCAGAAGGAATGGTATATATGAAGGCATGGAGGCATAAGAAACCAGATGTGTTAGAGCAGGGGTCCCAAACCTTTTTGGCACCAGGGACCAGTTTCATGGAAGACAGTTTTTCCAGGGACTGGGATGGGGGCATGGTTTCAGGATGAGTCAAGCACATTATATTTATTGTGTACTTTATTTCTATTATTACATTGTAATATGTAATAAAATAATTATACAAACCTCTCTAGTAATGATAATCTGTATTTGCAGCTGCTCCCCAGTGCTAGCATCACCACCTCAGATCATCAGGTATTAGATTCTCATAAGGAACATGCAGCCTAGATCCCTCGCATGCACAGTTTACAGTAGGGTTCACACTCCTATGAGAATCTAATGCTGCTGCTGATCTGACAGAAGGCAGAACTCAGGCCGCAATGTGAGTGATGGGGAGCAGCTTTAAATACAGACAAAGCTTCCTCGTTCTTGCAGGCACCTCCTGCTGTGGGGCCAGGTTCCTAACAGGCCACAGACTGGTACTGGTCCAAAGTCTGGGGGGTTGGGCACTGCACTGTTAGAGAACTACAAATGGTTCAGTATTGTGAGCTTAAATTTTCATATGGGACCAGGTGGCAATGAGGCCAGATGACCACCTCACTGGCCTAATATAAATTGCAATTCTTTGGTCTTTTGTAGCCATCTCAGTGGAAATTGCTTCGACAGGAACTGTTGAAGTATCTGGAATACTTCTTGATGGCTGTCGTTAGCGGGTGTCAGATGTCTGCCCCACCCAACAGGACTGAAGCCATGTGGGAAGATTTCATCACCTGCTTAAAGAATCAAGATCTGATATTTTCTGCAGCGTTTGAGGCCCAGTCTTGCTACCTCTTAATGAAAACTGCTGTTTCTAGACCTTTGCTTTTGATTTTAGATGACAACTTTTATTATCAAAGTATGAGATATGAAGTCTACCAACTGGCCCGGAAATGTAATTAAAACATTTTTTCTTACACACAGAAACATATATTCACATGTCAAAATCACTGCCATCTTCAGTGAGGATTTAATTGGATTAGGAGGTTTAGGTGGATTTACTTAAGTTTAAAAGCTAGATGTTCACTATTGCAAATGGAGTTTTTCCTACTGTAGTTGGCATAATTTGTCTAATATATATATTTCATATTTTGGAAATATAGTTCACCAATAATTTTATGGTTTTAAACTATTTTCAGATTCGTTAGGGTTTTGCCAGCTCTTTTTAGATTGTCCTCTTGAGACCTGTTTACAGAGGAATGGCCAGAGACCGCAGGCACTACCTGCTGAGACTATCCACCTGATGGGAAGAAAGATAGAAAAGCCCAACCCTGAGAAAAATGCTTGGGAACACAACAGCCTCACAATTCAGAGTCCAGCATGTGCTTTGGAGGCCAGGTATTGTAATCAGAGCCATCCTTCCCTGGGTGCTTCCCTGGGCCAGGCACTGTGCTAAATGCCTTACCTGTGTTGGCTTGCTTAATCCTCACATAGGCCTTGGAGAGGTATTGTTATTTCTCCCTTTGTGTGGACGAAGAAACTGAAATGGTAAAGTTTAGCTTGTCCAGAATCGCCGAGCTTGTAATGGCTGAGATTTGAACCCAAGTTTGTTTGCAAATGCCTGCTCTTAACTGTTAGGATTATATTGCCTCCCAGAAGTCAGAGTAGGGAACTCGCAGTAGGACACATCTGTGATACTCTTGCTAAAATAGCTCAGTCTAAATAGGTTGCCTGGTAGTTTTCTTATAGAAAGAAATCTGTGAAAGAGTGGAACTGGTATTGGGTCCTAATTTGCCTTAGAGCTCACCATACTTAACACTGCTTGTGTAGAAATTTTACCGATGATGGAAATATTTTGTATTTGCACTGTCTGATAAGGTAGCCACTGGCCACATTCGACTTTTGAGCACTTAAAAGTAGGTAGTACAACTGATGACTTTTTAATCCAATTTAATTTTAATTAATTTAAATTTAAGTAGCTTCACATGGCTAGTGGCTATTCTATTGGGCAGCACAGTTCTAGAGATGTATTGCTCATGTTTCCCTAGTTCCTGTATATTGTTTATGAAGGATAGGCAATTTTAAAAGGCTGTTTTTAAACTCATTCCACAAAATGTTTAGTTGCCAGGGTATAGTTTCCATGCATTTTATAACATTAACATACTATTAAAAAAAAAAGCCAAAGAAGCAAAGTTGGAATCAGTTGACTATTATTTAGACAGTTTATGAAATAAGCTACTGGTGCAGTTTTTAATTTTAACTTGTTATAGTCTCCTGAAACTTGGAGCAGGCACATAACTAGTTGATTGCTATTTTTCCTGGAATACTTAAAATTGTTTCCTTTGGAAGTAGACAGCTGGTTGAGGTACTGAGATATCCCATGAGAGCAGCATAAGGTTTTCATCATTGCCTTGAGACCCGTGAGACCCAGTCCTTGCTAGAAGCAGGGAGAGTATGGGCTTCTCTAGCGTCACTGCCAGCCCTTACCATAATCTGCTCTTTCGTCTCAGAACTTAAGAACCTCATCACCTGTGCTCATATCCAAAATAGTCACAGTGTAACTGTAAAGGGATTCTGTGCAGTCTGGTGTATTGGAAGTTGAAAGATGATCTCATAAATGTGTCTTTCCCAGACTTCTATGAAATAATAATAGCAACAGCTATTGAGCACATACTATGTACTAGGCATGTTCTAAACACTTTCTGGGTATGGTTTTATTGAATTCTCACAACCCTTTAAGGGTAAAAACTATATCCCCATTTTATAGATAGGATAACTGAGGCTCAGGTAAGTAAGTAATATACACAGGTAGTATGTGGCAGAGCCAAGATTTGGACCCAGTGCAGTCTCACTTCAGAACCTGGACTCTTTTCAATGTAAGAAGGATCATCTTAAGGTTGAGATTTAACTTGAGCTCACTAGCTTAAAATTTTTCAGTGCTACCTCCTATACTCTGAGTAAAATTCAGACTCTTTACCATAACGTATGTGTTCCAACCCTGATTAACTCTCCAACTTCATGTCCTACCACTCGCCATCCTTGCTTCTTTTCACCCAAACTGGCCTTCTCTGTTCCATGCACACAGCAGCTTGTTCTTGCCACTCCCTCTGCCCTCCCCACATGTTTGTGCTCGACTGCCTTTATTCACCATCCTAACTGCAGTGAAGAGGGTTAGCTGGGCTACCCAGTCACTCTTACCATCCCTTTGTCTGTCTTCACTCACTTGCCCACTTACCACTGTCTGAAATTATTTTTTGCTTATTTAATTAATATATCTGTCTCTATTACATTATCAGGCTTGGAGAAGGCAGGCTTAGCTCATAGTTTCACATATGTAGTTGTACAGTATTTTTCATATAGAAGATGCTCAGTAAATATTTGTTAAATGAGTTAATGAATTCTGCCTCAAACCTCTATGGACCCTTGGTCAGTGAGAAACTTTGCTAATCCATATCCTTACTGGATAAGCAGAAACAAGAAAGAAAAGACTGGGCATCTTTATGGAATAAAATTGAATTCTGGTAGCCTACAGTGCAGCACTTAACAGGGGAGGAGAGAATGACTTTTGAAAGCTTATTGATATTAGTCTTCAGAAATTAATATTTTTTAAATGAGGGGGTTTTGGCTTACAATTTGTTTTGAGCTACTACATTGGATTTTGCAGGTAGAAGGTAGCTTCTGTACCATTTAGTCATTTTCCTTTTGTTAAGGATCTTGGATTATAGCAGTTTTATTCCTCTGGAATTCAATTTAGGGTTCATAAATACAAATTCTTAAAAAACATGTTTGATATATGGATTTATTGTATTTTATCCCACTTTCTCTATAGCCTGGAGGTGACTGATTTATTGCGTATTGCTTTGGAAAATCCAGTAAAATTTGTTGAGGACAATGTGGAACAAAAGGTAAGTCTTCCAGTATAGACTTAGTACAAATGAGAAGGAACAGCTTTTCATAGGAAGATCTTTCTGGGCTGAACATATTAATAAAAGGTGGGTAAAACATGAAAGGTGCCGTGTCACTTACGGGCACCTCACCAGCACGCAGCTGCTGACGCTGGGTGCAGTGTGCAATGCTGGTAGCTTGTGCTGGCTGGCCAACGCCCGTTAAACTTTCAGAAACGCTGGAGCCTGTTGACATTATGTTGGTCGCTTAAAATGTGCAAGAATGGGAATATTTACACCACAGGAATTGGCAAGCACTACAGAGAGGTTTGGGGTTTGTTTTTCTCTGGAGGGCCAGTTATTAGACATTCACTAGCATATCACTGCCTAGGTGGAAGCCAGTTTACAATGGGATGTAATTCATTTGGACTCTCCTAGGGTAGAGTAACAAACAGAAAAAAAAGCCACTTATTAGTCCCTTCAAATATGCATCACTTGCACTTTAGGTATTTCTTTTATACAACTATATAACTGTTCCAATAACAATGTCTGTATTACATAGGAAACAGACAGAAGGATATGTTCAACTAACATTCTTCATAAAGTGGATCAGACGCTCCGAAGAATCGTGTCTGAGACCATGAAGGAAGCAAAAGGTACGTTGTGTCCGTGGTGTGCTGCTTAGCTGGCGTGATGGTGACTTTCTCTTGCCACTGTTGTTCCCCTGACGCTCGGGTAGTTTGTTTTCAGTCATAAAAGTTTATATCATATTTCAGTATGCAAATTGGTTAAACATAACTGAAAATTCCACCCATGGAACTGAGTAGTCATCTATCTAATAAATTTCTACTGAGTTTTACTCTGTACTAGGCCTTATTCTAGATGCTGGGGAATCAGCAAGGAGCAGAATGTTCTAGTGAGAAGAGAGACAGAAGAATGGTGGTTTGAATATATGCCAGTGCTCTGAAGAAGCATAAAGTAGGGTGAGGCAGTGAAGAGTGAGGGGAGGATTTGTTTTTAAAAGGGTAATCAGGAAGGCTTCTCAGAGATGACATTTAAGCAGAGACGTGAGTGAAGGGAAGGAGCAAACCATGCAGTTATCTGGAGGATCATTCCAGGCAGTGGACACATCATATGCAAAAGCCCAGAGGTAAAGTTTGGAACATTCTAGAACAGGGAAGAGGCCATTGAGCATGGGGGGAAGGAAGGGGGAGGGGTAGTCAGGGGCCAGCTGTAAGATCAGCATGGAGTTTGGACAAGGTCAATGTATTGTAAATCTGAATTTATGTGATAGATGAAATATGTGATTAATTATAGTTTTATAAAATAATTCCTATAGGTTTATACTGACTCATTGCTGTATTTAAAAAAACAGCAGCTAACATTTTTTGAGGGCCTTTTATATGTTAAGTGCTTTATAAATATTGTTTCTAATCTTTACAATCCTATAAGCTAGGTGTAATTTTAGAAATGGGGAAATGGAAGTTTACAGAGGATCAGGTATAATAACCTGGCTAAACAGCTCCTAAATACGTGGGGCTCAGAGTTAAGTCTGATTCCAGTCTGTGCTTTCCGATGTGCTCCCCTGGACCACCACCGTTTGTTACCACCTTTACAGAAGCTTAGGACGTTAGAAAAGGAAACTAACCCTATTGTGGTTTTTATCCTTTTTTATTTTCTGCCCTTTGTGAACATACTGTGTTTTCAAACTTTTTTTTAACCGTGACCCATAAATAGATTTTATATTGTAACCCAGTACATGAACTCACACATGGGGAAACAAGTTTCACAAAACATCCTCACGTTTAATGAACTCTACTATGCGCTATTTGATTTCATTTTAGAAAAACACTAGCTGCCACAAACAATGGGTTACAATCCAAACTTTGAAAAAAACAGGACTGGAACAGAAATGGCAGCATAATTAGAATACAAACAAAAAATAGTTCCAGGGGTTCTTGCTCAACCTTTTGCTTTTCTTCTGTTCTCTCTATAAATAAAGGAGGTGGGGTGGATAGGGTTATGCTCAAAATCACTCTTGACTCATTTCCCCACCCATTAAAAAAAAGATTTTTTTTGGTGAGGGGAGATGATACTAGTTTCTAGATTGTGCTTGAATAAAATTAAAAATTCAATTTATCTACCATCAACAAAGTAAAAAGACAACTCACAGATGGGAGAAAATATTTGCAAACATCTATCTCATAATGGACTTGTATCCAAAATAGATAAAGAACACTTACGACTCATTAATAAACACAAATGACCCAATTTTTAAAATGGGCAAAGGGGCCAGGCATGGTGGCTCACACCTGTAATCCTATCACTCTGGGAGGTCAAGGTGGGAGGATTGCTTGAGCTCAGGGGTTTGAGACCAGCTTCAGCAAGAGTGAGACCCTGTCCCTACTAAAAATAGAAAAATTAGCCAGGCGTTGTGGTACATGCCTATAGTCAGAGCTACTCAGGAGGCTGAGGCAGGAGGATCGCTTGAGCCCAGGAGTTTGAGGTTGCAGTGAGCTATGATGATGCCACTGCACTCCACCTGAGGTGACAGAGCGAGACTGTCTCAAAAAACCATAATAATAAAATAAAAGAAAATAATAAAATGGTGGGCAAAGGATCTGAATAGACATTTCTCCAAGGAAGATATAAAATGGCCAATAACCACATGAAAACACACTCAATATCATTAGTCATCAAGGAAATACAAATCAAAACCATAGTGAGATACAACTTCATACCCACTGGGATGCCTAGAATTAAAAAGTCCAAGTGGTTTTGAGGATGTGGAGAAATCGGAACCCTCATGCACTTGTGGTAGAGTGTCAAAGGGTGCTTTGGAAAATAGCCTAGCAGTCCCTCACACATAAGAGTTACCGTGTAACCCAGCAATTCCATTCCTAGTGTATGCCCAAGAGAGATGAAAACATGTTCCCACAAATACTTGTGCACAAATGTTTATAGCAGCATTATCTGTAATAGCCAAAAGATGGAAACAACCCAAGTGCCTATCAGCTGACAAATGGATAAATAAAATTTGGCATATCCATACAATAGGATATTATTATTCAGGCATAAAAAAGAATGAAGTACTGATACATGCTAGACAACATGGAATAAATAACCTTGAAAACATGATGCAAAGTGAAAGTAGTTACAAAAGACCACGTATTATATGATTCCAATCATATGAAATGTGCAGAATAGAGAAATCTTGAACAGAAAGTAGACCAGTGGTTGCTTGGGGATTGGCAGTGTGGAGAGGGGAGGGGGTGGAAGGATGATAGCTCAAGGCTAGGGATTTGCTTTTAAGATGGTGAAAATGTCTTAACCGTGGTGATGGTTGCACCTCTCTGTGAAGCCTAAAAGCCTTCATATTGTACGGTTTAAAAGGGTAAATTATATGATATGTGAATTATATCTCAGTAAAGCTAACAAAAAAGTAAAAATTCAATTTTTTATTAGTACTACCCACATTTGGCTCGTGGCTACCGTATTGAATAGAGCAGATAGGGAATCTTTCCGTCACTGTAGAAAGTTATATTGGACTGCTGTCCTAGATATGATTTATCAGTTTCAAAATTAAATTGTCTGGTACTAATGTTGATTGTGGAAAAAAACCCTGAATTGTCATTTTCTATTTCTGCTTTTTTGCCTTTCTACTTATAAGTCCAGCTATCTTGGCTCTTCCTGTCCACAAAAAAGATCCCTTTCAGGCTGGGCATGGTGGCTCACGCCTGTAATCCTAGCACTCTGGGAGGCTGAGGTGGGAGGATCGTTTGAGCTCAGGAGTTCGAAGCCAGCCTGAGCAAGAGCAAGAGACCCCGTCTCTACTAAAAATAGAAAGAAAGTAATTGGACAACTAAAAATATATGGAGAAAAAAATTAGCCGGGCATGGTGGCGCATGCCTGTAGTCCCAGCTACTCGGGAGGCTGAGGCAGAAGGCTCACTTGAGCCCAGGAGTTTGAGGTTGCTGCTGTGAGCTAGGTTGATGCCATGGCACTCTAGCCCAGGCAGAATGAGACTCTGTCTCAACAAAAAAAAAGAAAAAAAAAAAAAAATCCCTTTCAGGTTTGTCTTCTCTGCTCATACGTTTCATAGCAAAGTTACTTAAATTCTTTTGTTTCAGATGATTTTTGTGTATCACATTGTGACCTTTGTATTACACCAACTCAATTGTGATTATTTATTTATAGAGTCTGACTGGTTTGTCTAAAGTAATCAAATTAATTTCCTGATGTCATTAGACAGTCCAGATTGCCTTAATTTATATTATATTGCTTTATTTTAATTAAAATAATCTGAGATTATCTTTTTATTTTAGATGAACAAGTGCTTCCTTACAACTTGAAGCTTCTAGCAGAAGAACTTAATAAGCTCAAAACAGAGTTTTTGGAAGACCTAAGACAAGGAAACAAAAAATATCTGTGCTTTCAACAAATTATTGACATATCAGATGTCATTTCTTTTTTTCATTATGAGAAAGATAATATTGTACAGAAATATTTTTCAAAGCAGCATTAAAATATCTGAATTTCCAATCAAATGTCTGATTTTGGTAAGCTTTTGCAAACTAGTTAAAACAAATCTGTATTACTGTATGTTTTCTAGGTCAGTAATGTACATTGCAAAGACCATTCTTTTTTAAAAAAGAAAAAAATCAGTTCATTCTAAAGGATTCATTTGTCGTAACACTTCAGTCTGTCACCTGTCAGATGTGACATTGATAATTAAGCGCAGAGGCAGCCTTCCTCATTTATATGCCAGAAAGCTTAGGGTAGGTGGGGATTGGGGGACAGAAGTCAAGTTAAATGGATCTTGAATAAAGAGAAAAAAGTAGAGAGACAAGTTGCAGATGTATGGACCTGTTTTTAACTCATGACAGATCTCCTCAGGTAAGGCATCTAGAAATTCAAACCAGTATAGCCACAAAATCTATTTATTTTAATAACATAACATTTTACATAGTGGAAAATTACTAAAAAACTAATTTGATACTAGTTTTCAAAAAAGAAAAATCGAGGTCATTAGAAAGTGTTATTATTTTATTCATATATTACAAAAGCAAAGCTTTATCACAATATGAACTACATACTAGATATAGGTATTTCAGCATTAAACTGCTTTCTGGAATCCCTAAACAATATAGTGTATTTTTACAACCATAATGCAAGTTTTATGTTTTGCATACAAAATATGTTGTTTTACATCAAAGTACATATTAACAAAAACAAGTTCTAGAAAGCATATACCCTCTAAGACTAATGAAAAAGTCTTTAGCAGGGAATCTTTATTTTTAGTAACACATTCATTTGATAAATATTTTGGTAGAACTTAAAATGAGATTTATCTTTATTTTTTTAGTAATCCCTTTCTCAAACAATTTTGGAGAAGAATGGCAAACACTTATTTCTAAAATGAAACAGCACTGGAAATACCCAGTGGAATTTTTTCGAAGTAAAAGTCTAGCCTTTACTTGAATTTCAAGTTGTAGCTACGTACTACATTAGTAAAATCTGAAATAAAATTATTCCCTGTTAATCTCTTCACAGTTTTTTAAAAAAATATTAGTGGAGATAAATTATCTACCAACTTTAAAAATCTAAACTTATGTTCACTGAACAAAAATAAATTTAGTTTCAGAACATTGCCTGTTAATGGCAAAGTACTATAAATAGTGCACGTTAAAACTTTTCCCAACAACTTACTTCTATAAAATATTTGATTAAAAATGAGAAATGTATTTAATACATAAGAGAAGATATGAACATCTTAACAAATACAGAATTTAACTCACAGGAAATTTAAATAAAATCCTCAATCTTTTAAAAAATACTATATCAAAAAGTTTCTAAGGTAGATTTGCCTCAAAAATTTTAAGTGCATTTAGAATAATTGTAGCTTTTAAGCATCAACACCTTTGGGATATCAACTGTGCTCTGTAAGTCATAGGAAAATTAGGATATTACATTCTAGTTTGTAATTATTAAAAAAAATCTTTTCCATGTTTACATTAAAATGCACCTTCAAAACATCCATCTTTAGTTGTTAGGGAAAAAAATGTATTTGGCCCAGAATATACAGTTAATAAGCTGGTTTTAACAAAAGAGTTCTTTCTCGTCAATGAAAATTTTCATTTTCTATTTTGGGGTATTGCTTTCATCTGAAAAATAAAATATAAGGAAAAATAATCACAAAAGCTTCCAAATGACCTGTTTCTTTCTGGCAATTGATAAATACTAGAGCAAAGTTATAAATTCGGAAATTGCTGCAGTAAAACTGAACTGAGCAGTGAGTGATTTAAGCAACAGAGTGAGACAGAATTGTAGAATTTTGGATTCACAAGATTTGACAAAGTTCCAGTTTGGAGATGGAACTTGATGCTGCTCTTTGAACAATGCAATTGAGATTAGCTTAGATTAGATACTAAACCACAAGAACTCATTACAATGGCTTTCTAGCATTTGGAAGCGAGGGGAGAGGATCCATTAACTTGGCACTTGGGGTTTTTGTGGGCATATACCATCAGTATTTCCCTTTTGTTTACTACAAGAACAGAGGTCCTTTTGGGGTTAATAGATGCTTAACAGGATAGTCTCTTTCAGAAGCCAATTAAGAGCACATTGAAGAAGTTATGAACCAAATTAAAAATAAAATTTTTGCAAAGTACACAGAAACCAACAGTTAGTAACAATATATTTTATTGTTTGACCAAGCTCTCTTCAGAGTAAGCTAGTTATTACACAATATAAAAACAACAGCCTCCTATTCAAAATGAATTACTCTAGATTTATTTAGCAAGTCATTTTTATAAACAAATTAAATATGTTTAAATGCATTTTGTATCCATTTTCACACCTTTTTATCCTTTCTTACTCAGGCGACAATTCAGTTTCCATATAGTTTTATCACTGTACGTGAAGACTGGTAAAACTGCAAATAAGAATTACAGTTTGAATTCACAGAAATCATTTTAGATGGCCAGTTCTGAAAAGGAGACCAGAATCCACTTTGGACACGTTCTCATTTTTGTAAATATTACTTCACCATCACTTTTTCCCATGTGTTTCTATACCCACCTTTTCTTGGAAATTATGGGCAATAAATGGATAGAAAGGCAGGAAGAGGAATCTTCAGAGATTTTTTTTTTTTTTTTGAAGGACTACATTTTAATAATAAGATGGATGACTTCCACTGTACCTCTTTGGTCTTCACAGGAATAGGAAGAATAAAAGATTCTCACTATAGTTATCAACCTCATCTGACACTAATAATGTAAGGAAAGATTTAAATGAGAAAGGTTCAAGCTGAACGTAAAAGTACTCTAGTGTATTTACCTGTGGTTTTAAAAAATAATCCAAAATATAATAAAGATTCAATAGAGAATGGACATGGGTTTAGGCTAGAAATTGAATAAACAGGTATTTTAAATATTAAACACACTTTTCAATTTAAAGTCTTGAGTTTTATTTTAGAACTTTCACCTCCTACTTTTGTAAGAATTAACTATTTTACATTTACCCTTGTGGAAAAAAGAAAAATTTACTACACTGAAATAGCTTTATTATTGTCAGTTGAAATGACACTACTAATTCAACTTTAGATATGTGAACTAAATATTTTAATTAAGAGCAATTTTTAAGGCAATTTCTCTACTAAACACTGAAATAAGTTGTAACAGATTTTATAAGAAGATAATTCATTCTACCATTTTCTGGCAGAAATAATATCTAGCTCAGTGTCTATATTGAAATATCAAAAGTATGGATAAGCCTTGAAGTTTTTATGGACCATAAATGTGAAAAATTTAAATGAACACCTGGAAGATTATGATTGCACTCGAATTCTCAAATGTCTAAATGAAAGGAAAGAGACACAGTGTGTCTAACTTTTTTCATACATAAATGACTCTGACCAGACTTTTATGGGGAAAAAAATGGGAAAATTATTTCCACTGTCAAATTTATTTTCTATAAATATAATGTATAAACTTTAAATTAGCAGACACTTTATCAGGATGAAAAAAAAAAAAAACACCAAAGCACAAAACACAAAAAAGGCAAAACCAAGTAAAACATAATACAATTGTTCTCAATGTTGGTTATGTTGCCCTCTTGCAAAATGACAGGCAAAATCATACTTGTTTTTACATTTGCATCCACATATATTACACTGAAAAGGATTTTCATACCCATGACATCCCATATGAATAGTGTAAAGGATATTGTCTGCGAAGTACATATCACAGTGCTGGCAGTGGTGCAGAAGCTGAGGGTCCTGGACGGGCAGGGCTGGGGCTGGCGTGCTTGGCTGGCTGTTTCCTATGCTAGGAGTGCTTGTGTGGGCACTCGGCTCACTGCTTGGACCTGCCACTGGACTATAGTTCCTTTGACTATGTGATGGCCGAGGTTCGGGGCTTGTGGGAGAGGAGCTCTGAGGAATACTTGCTGACACAGCAGAAACTACTGCTTGGGCAGAAGGCTGCTGAATCATGAAAGGCTTTTCATCAGGACAGGGAACGACATCAGGGGATGCAGGGTTTTGGTTTTCGGGTGGCAAACTGGACAACTGTCCTGCTAGAGTTGAGAGCTGATTCAAAGGGTTGTCAACCATGAGTTCTTGGGGGTCCCTTGGAAGGCCACCAGTTGGTGTGGTTTTTGCCATACTGTCATAGGAGTCAGTCTGGATATTTGGGATTTCATGGGTAAAATCATTCAGGTAGTCTGGTTTTTGAACCACCATGGAAGGTGGACTTAAGTTGATTAGTGCTCTTCTGCTATAGCCCAGATTGCTTGTTTTCTTCTGTAAAACCCCCCACATTTTCTTGCTGCTTAAGGAAGACCTAGTACCTTTGATTGGTACCATTTTATGCTTGCGCCTTCGATGATGGGACAGGTTACTTCGATCACTGCAGCGGAAGGAACATAATTCACATTTGTATGGTTTTTCTCCAGTATGAGAACGCATATGGGCTTCCAGATGACGTTCATAAGCAGATGCAAATGGACAAAGGTGACATCTATGAGGTTTCTCACCTGTTTCAAAAAAAAAAATGGGGAGAAGCTACAAGAGCAGCTCATTTATGGAAAGTTTCATGTTTGTCCATTCACTGGATTTGGAAATTGATCAGGAAGAAAATGCTTTTCAGAAATTCACATTTGCATAAGAGATTACTAAAATTTGTAAAGAAATATAAACATCAGCAACAACTGGAGACATGCATTTATATTCTACTAGTCAATATAGTATAAAAATTGTTATGGCTCCAAGTGGCATTTGGAGAAAGAAGAAATAGCACAACTGACAATAATATTCTAGTAATAGTCCCTACATAATGATTTTGTCAAAAATATGTCCAGTTATATGTTCACGTATGAGGGCTATCCGGGAAGTATCCAGCCATATACTATGAAAAATGGGTATTAACAGTGGCTGGATACTTTCTGGACAGCCCTTGTACGTCTACCCGTAAACACTTATTCATACATATTCACACATATACGCACATATGCATACTCTTTTCTCAGGGGGAAAAATATATACAAAAATCCTTTATAAAAAGTCCCTATATGAAAACAGAAAGCTCAAATTCAAAATGGGCTTCCTAGTCTAAGTATGAATTATACAAGTGTCAAAGTGTTCCTTCAGAATTGCCAACAGTTCTCCATCTTCCTACTCTCCAGATGCCAGAAGGAACAATTTTAGTTACTGATGTTAATTGACAACCACCCAAATACGTAAAATAAATATCTGAAATATGAGATTTGGAGTCATTCATCTAACAAGTATGTGCCAGATGCCCTGGTAGGCTCTAGGGTAGTGAAGGTGGTCTCATCATAATCCCTGTCCTCAAAAGGCTCTTGGGCCACCACAGTGATGGGATGAATGAGCACAGGAAGCCATGGAGCACACAGGAAGGACACCTCACCTGGTCTTGGGCAGAGACAGGGTGTAGTTAGTTAGGCAGGTTTCTCAGAAGAAGGGATGGCTAAGGTGAGACCTAGGACTAGCAGTAGAGTCTGCAGCTGTATAGAAAACTTCTCCCCATTTTCACAATTGAAATGTACTAGTAAGGATAAAGACATTTTATCACTTCAGAATGCTTTGAGCATCATCCTCCTCAACCTAAGAAGCAGACTGATGTTGAGACTATTTGGATCAAGAAGTAAAATGGCTAAGGAAGGAGACAAGGAGCTTCATTTCTGACCTGTCTGCATGTTGTTATGCTGATGCTTTATAAAAATGGAGTAACTTCCCCATTTATTCAAACCTTACATCAGTCTTCATTTTGGAACTATAAGAACTATGTATATGACACATCTACCTTCCCTCCTTGGCCCCTAACTCCCGCCCTCAAAGAAATGCCTTCGCTAGCTGTGTCTCCATTACCTGTGTGGATTCGAATATGTTCGATGAGCCGGGCTGTCCCTTTGCTGGCATAGTTGCAGTACCGACACTTGAGCTTCCCATCAAATGTCCTTTCAAACCCGTCTACTAACATTCCTGAGTTTTCATCCAGGGAAACTTCAACAGATGGGTGATCAAGTCCGTTTTGATCACCATCTGTTCCAGCTATAAACAAAGGACAGCAAAAGAAATTATGCATTTCAGAATCAACTCAATTTAGCATTTTAGTCTTAAGTGGTTGAAAATCTTTCATAAATTGACAGTTCACTTCCCACAAAAGTTAAATTCATTTTATAACAGACTTTCTGAACTGAGGCTAATTTTATACAAAAGCAGTAACATGTTCTGTATTATATTCTCAGAACCTTTTATAGAGGGATCTCAAATTATTTACATATAAATTGTATCAGTCTTCAACATACTTTTGAAGAAGAGAACAGGTGAGGAGAGAGGGGAGTAAAGGGACTCATTGAAGAGTGATGGCACAGTTACACACAGGTGTTTGACACCCTCGCTGCTCCTACAGCTATAGTTGGTGATTGTAATCATCACCAAAATCCTAACTCTATTTACTTTAGTCTAAATAAGCAATTAATAAGTTTTCCATCACCCCACTCAGTTTATACTTATGTTCTTGATTCTGGGTTATATTTAGGATCTTAGAATTCTAATTAAGCCACAAAAAGGAAAGTATTGCCTCTGATATCTCTGAATGTTAGGATCATAAGAATTTCAGAGCCAAAAGATGTTTGTTTGGCTATCTGCTTTTAATCTAATCTGACGACTTCTTTGCATAAAGAAACTGGAGGGATAGGTGCTGCTCACAATCAGGAAAACCAGCAAATGGCAGGGACTAAAACCCTGGTCTCTTAAGTCCAGTCTGCGAATGTAGCATTAGGAGGGAAGTTTTTATTCCTGCAGCTTCATGGGAAAACATCTTATGCCCTATCCCAGGAGGCAGCAGTGCTGCCATGAGAAACTCAAGGCCCCTGCTCCTCTGTTTCTTCCCACCTCACCAGGAGAAGTGATTGTGCAGTGGGACAAGGCTGATATCCAATAGGGCCACTACACTGGAGGGAGCCGGTTCAGTGTCTCCGTCTCTCCCACTGCTCCCACTGCCAGTGCCTCTCAAATTTTGATATCCAAATGAATTACCTGGGGATCTTAGTAAAACACAGATTGTGATTCAGTAAATCTGGGGTAGGGTCTGGCATTTTGCATTTCTAACAAGCTCCCAGGTGATGCCTGGTCCCTGCTGCCAGTCCCTAGATTACAAGGCCCTATCTAGACTCTCTAGGTCAGGGGTCGGCAAACTTTCTGTAAGGGTGAGTAGCAAGTACTTCAGGCTTTGTTCATCATATGGTCTCTATCACAACTACTGGACTCTGCTGTTTTAGCATAAAAGTAGCTATAGAAAATATGTGAACAAATGAGCATGTCTGTACATTAAAGTCTGAAGTTCACAGAATTTTCATGTGTCAGGACATTATTCTCCTTTACTTTTTAAAAACCATTTTTAAATGTAAAAACCATTCTTAGCTTACAGGCCATTTACATACAGTGGTCCAGATGGGGCCAACAGGCTATAGTTTGCTGATCCCTGAGCTAGGTTAGGAATAAATTCCAGTTTTTGTGTGGCAAGTGAACTAGACAAAATATACCTCTATGAGGCTCAAGCAGGTCACTGCTTTCTCTATTCTAGTTTCTCTTCTTGGATGGGTAAACCCAGTCAGCCCTTTCTTCATTTTAACAAGAAACAGAAACCCCTACTTTGGTCTCAGGTCTAATCCCAATGGCTGAACTGTTTGTATGGTGAAGCTAATGTTTTGATCCCCTTTGGGTTCCATGTGTCTACTATTAGCTAACAGAACTTGGAGGACAGGAAGGGTATTTAGCATCTGTAACCTTCCAATAAGACCACCAATACATCTCCAGACCATGTTAAGCAGTCTCCCTCAGCAAAAACCTGATATGTTTAAAGAAGGAAAAAAACGCCCCATTATTTTTCTAGGAAAAAAAAAACCCAGAATGATTCACATTAGTGAGCAGTGGTCTTCATAATATGGATAATTGAACACAAATATTAACATATTTATAAAAAGTGGATTATTTAGTAGTATTAAGATGAGTCTACCTCCCTGAAGAGCCTCTGCTTCTTTGTCCCCACTAACTGATCCAGAAATCATGTTCACATGATGGGTCTGCTGAGTCAGGTATTCCTGAAAATCTTTCACAAAGTCCAAAGGCTCTGGTTTCTTTTCACCCATCTTTGCTCTCTTAAAGTTTACACTTCGTTATACCTAGAGGAAAAAAAACTGAAATGATTTGGGGCAATCCAGTGCATAGTAAAACAACAGTGACAAAAACTATTTTCTGCAAGACACTCTACAAAGCAACAGAAAACACAGTGCCTGCCTGTAAATACCTTATGCTGTTTCCAGTGAACTAAAGAAGACATATACAGGCCGGGCGTGGTGGCTCACGCCTGTAATCCTAGCACTCTGGGAGGCCGAGGCGGGCGGATCGCTCAAGGTCAGGAGTTCGAAACAAGTCTGAGCAAGAGTGAGACCCCGTCTCTACTAAAAAGAGAAATTAATTGGTCAGCTAAAACTATATAGAATGAAATGGTGAAAAAAATCAATATATTTAATAAATATAAATTGAGATTCAAACTTAATCATAGAGGATGGAAAGAAACCACAAAGACAGAAAAAAGAGAAAGTAAGTTCAGATGAAAGAAATGGGCACATCAGCAGAGATCTTCAATGAGGGAGAGAGTCAAGAACCAAGGTAACTGAATTCTCACTTTTCTTAATGCAACATTTCCTCCCTTCTTAGAAGCTACCCAGGGGCTTTTAAAAACCATTATTGCTACCTCTTTTCACTGTTTTCTAGAAAGTTGTTACAGAAAATCTATTTGGATAACAGTACACAGTTGGCCCTCTGCATCTGTGGATTCAACTAACAGCAAATCAAAAATATTTAGGAAAAAAAAAGATGGTTGCATCTGTACTGAACATGTATAGACTTTTTTCTTGTCATTATTCCCCAAATAATACAGTGTAACAACTATTTACAGAGCATTTACATTGTATTAAGTTTTATAAATAATCTAGAAATGATTTAAAGTACACCAGAAGGGCAAAGGTAGGTCATGTGCAAATACTATGCCATTTTATGTAAGGGACTTGGGCGTTCAGGAATTTTAGTATCCTGGGAACCTGGAACCAACCCCCTTAGACATCAAAGGACAGCTCTGTTTTGGTATTAGATGAGACTCACTAGCTTTAAGACTCTGAACAGGGACCTCTCCTCAGCCTTAGTTTCCTATTTTATAAAACAGAATAATAATACCAACCTGCAGCACTATCTTAAGTTTTACAAGCAAATATGCATAAAGTATCTCACAACGTGTAGCATGAGGTAGACATGCAGACAGTGGTAGCTATTTTTCTATTAATAATTATTTTTGTAGCAAAAAATGGTTATACCTTGGATTAAGAGATCCCTCAATGTCTCAGATTCACAGTTTTTTTCCCCTCAATCAGTTCATCAACTTGGAGAATATACTGAGCATCTATTTGTTCCTTAGTTACGATGAAACAAACGTTGTCCACCTGAGCGTCATTAATTCATACATCCCAATTTTTAATTTCCCAAATCAGTGTGTAATTTCCCAAATTCATCTCTTCTTATTTTATTTTTAGCCCATATCTTTAAATAGCGTGCTTTAATCTGGATCAACTTTCTCAATCTTATAGATTATTGTTGGCTCCCTGCCCTCACTCTCATCCCAGGCAAGAGATAGGGTCTTGCTCTGTCACCGAGGCTGGGCAGTGGCAGGAACATAGCTCATGACAACCTCAAACTCCTGGGCTCAAGCAATCCTCTTGCCTCAACCTTCCCAGTCTGGACTATAGGTCTAAACAACCATGTCCAGTTAATTTTTCTATTGCTCATGCTGGTCTTCAACTCTTGGCCTCAAGCAATCCTCCTACTTTGGCCTCCCAAAATGCTAGGATTACAGCAAGCCACCCACCCTTAGACTATTGTTGGATTTTGAACAATTTGTTTCAGTTATTTTTTCCCCCATCTTATTGGGTTTACTTGAACTGGTTCTCTGTTTCCTAATCATTGTATTACTAGGTTTTGTGACTATCATTGATTCTGCTGATTATTTTTCCTTTAAATTTTGCCCTTTGGTTAGAAAATGTAAGCTAGTCAGCTTCAATTAAAAAAATTATCAAGAATAAGATCTGAGAAATTATTTCTTTAATTGTAAAAGCCATACAGTCCCACAGATTATCTGTGTTCTAATTATAAAAGCTGTAATTAAGAAAAAAAATCCCAGTATTTACACTGCAACCTAACATCACTTCTTGCCAATCAGTTCATATGAAAACTGATACATTTCCCTGGAAAATGTCTGAATATACTTTGATAGGCTTCAATAAGCAAGATAAACCTTACCAAATCTTGATTAGAAAGCATAACACTGCTACAGTACATATGACAATGCAGTAAAAACACATAAGACTGCCAGTAAGCAAGCAGAAGAAAATGATATTTTTAAACAGGCATCTCAAGATCTCAAATTTAAGAACACAAATGAGCCTAATTACAGAGGCTGGCATATTTTGACAGTCTTGGCTATTATCACATTGTCACATTATAAATTTCACTGTGTTCCCTGCCATAAATTGTATGCTGCTTTTCAGTCATTACACATGATGGACTTAAAAAAAACTGATGCCAATGAAATAAGATAAGGGAAGATAACATTGTAAGCATGAAGGAAAACTATTCTTAAATTAGATTTTAAATATATTAATATGGTTTATAACCTTAAACATCCTATCGTGATTTAAAAATTAGGTGTCATTTCATCCCTAAGCATTTTTGTGCCCACTTGACCTGTGTCACCTATGTCACATACATCCATACACAAGGAGCATGACAGGCCCTTATGGGGAGCTCTAGTTGGCGGAACAGACCCAGAAGAAAGGTGCCTAAAGCTAAGTAGAGTCTTTGGCTCAAAATCCAGTTTTCTCCATCTCCAGTCAATATTTCTAAGCACAATAAGTGGAAAAATAGTAATTCTGAACATACAACAGACTTCCTCTCACAGAAAGAAAATAGAGGTTTTCTATCCAAGCTATTTTTCTATATTTAAAATAATCATCATCAATCTCAGGACTGAAAGTTTAATCTAAGAACTCCACAAATTAACTGATATATGGAGATGCCTCTGAAGCACTGATAAACTTAAAAACCTTTGCAAACATAATAAATATATACTTTAGAAAATCAGCAAACAATGACTTTCTTCAATGGTATCTTTCCTACTGGCCATGAACTCAACACCTTGGAGCTTATTAGCCAAACTTTACTTACTTTACACAAAATTCCAATGTGTAAAAACCCTGTCATCTGAAATAGAAATTTATTTAATTGTTCTCCAATACTATCATAGATTTGGGTGGTGTATTCCAACCCAAATCTATCTTTCTCCTAACTGATATCACCATGCACCAAATGTTTGTGTCCCTCAAAATTCATATGTTGAAATCCTGACCCCAAATGGGATGGTATTTGGAAGTGGGGCCTTCTTTGGGAGGTAATTAGGTTATGAGGGTGGAACCCTCTGAATGGGCTTAGCGCCCTTGTAAGAAGAGACCCAGGGAACTTGCCTACCATGTGAAAATATAACCAGAAAGCAGTCCCTCACCAGATACCAGATTTATTGGCACCTTGATCTTAGACTTCCCAGCCTCCAGAACTGTGAGAAATAAATGTTCCTTTAAACCACTCAGTCTATAGTAACTTGTTACAGTAGCCTGAACTAAGATAGATCTCTAATCATATCAACCAAAGAGAAGAACATTCTCAAACCTTATGATTATCATTCCTTATGATATAGCAAAATTCCTGAGTCCTTCCTGTGATTACTCTGATTAAGGTAAGCTGAGTTTAATATGGAATTCCATGGAGTCTAAGTGTATGTCTACATAGAAACTGGCTAGAGTATACCTAAAGTATTTTTATGCCAATAGCTTCCCCCAAATTATCCATTCAAGGCTCAAAAATAATGTTTTTACAAAACGACCAAGATTATCCAAGCCAGTGAAGGAAAAGGAGGTATCCAAGAATTAAGATTTGATATCCCAAAAGAACATGAAAATCTCTTTACCTCCAACCAAGTAATTTAAGCTATTCCTCAAGCTTCTCTGCTTCTGATAAAGGATTTATTTTGTACAAAGTCCTCTGATCTTTCTTCTTCAGTCTTGTATTATAAATGGAAAGTTGCCAATCAATACAAGAATACACACAAACACACATTATATATGTGTGAACAGGTGCGCACACCAAGAACCTCTTTTTTTTTTTTTTTTTTTTTTTGAGACAAAGTCTCACTCTGTTGCCCGGGCTACAGTGAGTGCCATGGCGTCAGCCTAGCTCACAGCAACCTCAAACTCCTGGGCTCAAGCAATCCTTCTGCCTCAGCCTCCCAAGTAGCTGGGACTACAGGCATGCACCACCATGCCCGGTTAATTTTTTCTATATATTTTTAGTTGGCCAATTAATTTCTTTCTATTTTATAATAGAGACGGGGGTCTCGCTCTTGCTCAGGCTGGTCTCGAACTCCTGACCTTGAGCAATCTGCCCGCCTCAGCCTCCCAGAATGCTAGGATTACAGGCGTGAGCCACGGCGCCCGCCCGGCTAGAACCTCTTAATCAGGAGCTAAAACAGAGGCATTAACATGCAAATTAGAAAGCAACCATAACCATGAAACATAGGTAATGCAAGAAAGAACCAGAGGGGAGGCTCTTTAACCTACCTTTCTCCCAAAGTCTACCTTTTTTATAAACTATGGGAGAATTTTGAGAACATGATTAGGCAATGATAGGGTATGTTTCATTTATCTAGCATTATTTGAGAAGTTTGTAAAAGTTACTAATCACAGAGAGGAATATAGCACTTAGCAACTAACTTAGATAACTTAATTTGGGGGTTAAGCAGACCTATACTCATAAAGTGATTATAGTTCAAATGATGTGTTTACTTCTATCCCCTAATAATTATGGTCACTGAAAAATACACTCTGCTATAGAACAAGTATTAATAGAGAAGGCTAACAAATGAGGCTTGGTTTATATAGAGTAATATGGGCCTTCAAAAAGAATTAGAACACAATTCCTGATTTCAGAACTGTCAAAAACTCTTTGAAGGCAAAAAGGAACATTATAAGGCTTTGACAAATCATAAAGCATAATATAAAAGTAAAACATAAAACATAAATAAAACCATGTTGGAAGAAATACAAAAGAGAAGTTGTACAATCTAACCTTTTCACCCCAAATCAGTTCCTCCTTTTTCCTGCCACTCCAACATGGATGAAATGTAGAGTAAGTGAAATTTACTCTGGAGACACACCAGGGACTCCAAAAGGCCATGGAGAAAATTTCAACTAAAATTAAAAAGCCATACAGAGATCTGCAAAGAAAAGCACAACACAAATCAAAACCTTGAACACAAAAACTTAATTAGCATCTACAGGTTTAATACGCTAATAATTTGTGCCTGTCTTATTACCATTAGCTGAAAAAAAAACTAAGCTGACATAATCAAAGAATAAAACAATAGCTGTACTTCAGCAAAAGCTCCACAGGCGTGACTAACATTTTTTCACTGGTGAATTTCTTAAGATTTCATTTTTCTGGCAAAAATTTAACGTCTTACTAAATTTAAGTTCCTAATTTCATTTGGTCACAGTGCACTTCTAAAAGGGTTAGGTTTGGTACTGCTGAATAGCTACAGTTACATTAAAACAACGCTTCAAGGCCAGGCACGGTAGCTCACGCCTGTAATCCTAGCAATCTGGGAGGCGGAGGCAGGAGGATCACTCAAGGTCAGGAGTTCGAAACCAGCCTGAGCAAGAGTGAGACCCCCGTCTCTACTAAAAAGAGAAAGAAATTAGCTGGACTACTAAAATATATAGAAAAAATTAGCCAGGCATGGTGGTGCATGCCTGTAGTCCCAGCTACTTGGGAGGCTGAGGCAGGAGGATCACTGGAGCCCAGGAGTTTGAGGTTGCTCTGAGCTAGGCCACGCCATGGCACTCTAGCCCGGGCAACAGAGTGAGACTCTGTCTCAAAAAAAAACAAAAACAAAAACAAAACAACGCTTCAGTCCTATGTGTGGAAATAGGAAAGGGTTTTTAAAAATCCCACCATGCACATCCAACAAGGGAACGTCTGAATCTCATCTTTATTATCCTCTCTATGGCAACATAGAACAATTCTGGTTTTCTGGAAAACATTCTGGAGTGCTACAGGAAAAGAACACCAAACATCTCAATTCACTGTAACAAACTCACATCAATGTATTAATCTCTAGTAGTGTTGAAGACATGACATATATCAAAATTAAACAATTTTAAAAACCGTTAGTCCAAACATTTAAAAAGTTGTTTTAAAGTTTTTCCTTCAAAACAGAATTTCCTGAGATCTCACCATTTAAGACGCCTTTATTTCTTCTCTTGCTTGTCACAACTCTTTCAGGTTCTGACCAGCACATTAAGGGGACATTAAATAGGCCACGTGCTTAGTGTTAGCTAGAATCCGTTTGGTTCAGATTGTGGACGGAAAAAAATCCAAACTCTGAAATATTTAAAGGAAGTTTATTCTGGGCCAAATTTGAGGACCATGACCCGGAGCCACTCCCAAGAAACCTTGAGCAAGTGGACTCGAGGTGGTTAGGTTACAGTTTGGTTTTATACATTTCAGGGAGACAGGGGTTACAGGTAAAGTCATCAATCAATACGTGGGAAGCATACGTTGGTTTGGCCCCAAAAGGCGGGACATCTCGAAGGTGGGGAGGGGGGCTTATCGGTTATAGATGGGTTTAAAGATTCTTTGGCTTGTAATTGGTTAAAGACATGAAGCTTTGTCTAGAGGCTTGGAATGTTTTAACATAAGGAATGGTTATCAGAGATAAGCCACCAGACATAGATTTGTTGTGCAAATTGAGGACCTACAGGTTTGTCTTGCATCCCCTTAGGCCTGTCAATGGGTCACAAAGGACTCCAAGAAGGGAGGGGGCATGATGAGGCATGTCTGACCTCCCTCCTCCCGGCAGACAGTTTAGTTTTAGGATATTCCTTTGGCCACGAGGGG
>CAUYRT010029381.1:0-20089 GCA_963574885.1 Lepilemur ruficaudatus
AATTAGCCAGGCATGGTGGCAGATGCCTGTAGTCCCAGCTACTCAGGAGACTGAGGCAGAAGGATTGCTTGAGCCCAGGAGTTTGAGGTTGCTGTGAGCTAGGCTGACGCCATGGCACTCTAGCCCGGGCAACAGAGTGAGACTCTGTCTCAAAAAAAAAAAAAAAAAAAAGCTCCTAAACCTTGGACAAAGTACTTAAATGCTCTTGGTCTGCTTTTTTCATTTTGAAAAATGCTAATATAATCTTCATTGCATAGTCATGGTGATTATATACATGTAAAGTATATAATCTATAGCAGGTGCCAGATAGACTGGTGGTTTCAGTCATCATGGCTTTTTCTTCCTGTTCTCTTCAACTGCCAGCATTGAGTCATTTCCTTGCTTGTGTTTAAATTTTATTAGGGAGTGGCCAACCAGAGAAAGGAAGACAACTATTTGAGTTTATTCAGTAATTTGAGTTATTGAGCTAAAAGATGATTCTGGAAATATATTGGGACAAATAGAGCTTCTCAAGTAGCCTTTAAATTGTATTATTTTTCCTCTCCATTCCTTATTATTCCCCTGATGCTGGAGGGGCTTACCATGTAGTCTTTCCTTTTCTGGTTCAATCTTATCTGAGGTACCATCCCTAAACAATTTCAGAAGCTAGAAAGAAAGTACAACGAACATTTAGCAGGTATCACCCTTTCTGACAAGGTACCACAATTGCTGATCAGATGTGACAAAGGTTATGTCAATGTATGCATGATGAAAGGTTTTTATCTTTATACATAAAACAGAATAATTCTGCTAATTTTTGGTGCTGAGAGCATTTTTGTGATGTATGTTATTTACTTGCAAAACATTTTCCATAGATTTATAATATTTTCTAATTCAGTTCTTTCTGAAGCTTATTTTTAAAATAACTTGGGGGCATTATATGCAATATGTTGGTTGGTACATTTATAAAGAGAAACAGAATCAATTATTTAGCACTTTTTCTTGTCTGGGGGAGGTTAAGGAACATCTCAAATTTAATACACTTCTGAATGATCTATGCATAGCATTCAATAGTTTATACATAAAGTTTCCTGGGTGAAGTGTGTTATATTGTATATGGAAAACAGTTTTCTGTTCACATGACCTTTTTTATAATTCTATGAGGTTTAACTTTTAACTCTGAAGGTAATATTTTTTAACTAGGACAAAAGTCAACTATTCATTAAAGCAAGACTTCCAAATTTCAGAGAAGACAAGCTCTCATTTCTGCTTTTCATTTTTGTTACACATAGCAATTTGGAGAGTGTTTATCTCTGGGGCACAAGGGCTTCATTTGAATTAAGTTTCAAATTGGGCCACTATATCAATGCATATATATTAATGAATACTCTTTTAGGCCTCAGCATATTAAAATATAACAACTTCTTTGGAACTCTTAATTTCAAAAAGCAATAGTGTAGGTTTAAACAGTCATTTACCCCTAGTCTAATTTCTTTGCTAGGCTATATAAATTTTATAGCCAACTATCAGCCTATTGAACTATTGTCCTGAGGTATGAGTTAATGAGTTAAGATATAGGGTAAAAACTTGAGATAATTGCCTCTACCTTTATCTGGGATCTCCGGGCTTCCCTCAAATAACAGAAATTTCTATGCTAATGGCCAAAGCAAAACATTAAGGTCAATAGACTCCCAGGTTCAACTCATAGAGAAATATCTATGCAACTGGAAAAAGCAAAACATTAATGCCAATAGAATCCCAGTTTCTACACATTAGATGCCTATTTCTCTGACACACATTGACCCCTATCTCTAATTATCAGATAATGTCTGAACCATAATCCCAAAAGACACAATCTCAAACATCATGATCCCAAATGTTGAAATCTCCAACAATGAAAATACCAAAAATATAATTCTGGAAAAAATTATTTGAAAAATTCTTTAAAAGATATTTATTTACATTTTTAAAAGGGGGTTTATTTAAGAAACATATAAAAACTTAGCAGAACACTTCAAGGCTGCTTTACATAATAAAATAGGCAATAACAGCACACTTATTTTTGTAAACATAAACACTGAGGGATATTAATGATAATCACACAGGTATAACAATTATGAGCAGACTGTATTCATAAACTGGTCAAAAAATGAAATGGATAAACACATAGTGCTATGGTTGGTAATTGTATGTACCTAGCTCTATAATTGTGGTTATCTGAAATAACATGATGGACAACCTAATTCCTTTGATGAGATTGATAAAATACTGTGATGTGTCACCATCGTATATACAATAGCCCAAAGAGCAGACACCTTGAGAAATTTTATCTTTCACAAATACAGATGTACAAAAACATCCCTTTATTTATTGAGGAAATTTCAACATTTTTATGTATGCACACAATGCTTAAACACAAAGTCAAAGTTGTGATGATGCACTTTTATAGAGTCAAATTTGCAAAAAATGCATAAAACAAATTAGAACATTCAGGCAAAGTGGCTCATGACAGTAACCATAACATTCTGGGAGGCAAAGGTGAGAGGATTGCTTGAGGTCAGAGTTTGAGACCAGGCTGAGCAAGAGCAAGATCCCTTCTCTACTAAAAATTTTTAAAAAATTAGCTAGGCGTGGTGGACCACACCTGTAGACCCAGCTACTTGGGAAGCTGTGGCAGGAGGATCACTTGAACCCAGGAGTTTGAGGTTGCAATGAGCTACGATGATACCACTGCACTTTAGCTGGGGCAATAGAGCAAGACTCTTGTCTCAAAAAAAAAAAAAAAAAAATAGACCTCTCTAAAAGTCTTTACTACCATTTATACCACCGGTATCAGAAATGATGTGAAGATGAACTCCCTAGCATAATAAACTATAAAAACTAATGCTGACAATTAAAAATAGTGGGAAAAAAGCTTTAAAAAAAAAAGAAAAAAGATCCCAAAACACCAAAAAAAAAAAAAAAACTAAAAAGGAAAATCAACATAAGAAAAAGTGTATTAAAGGGATAAATTATGGGCAATTGCATGGAGGCAGTCCATAGGAGCTGGCTAACTTTCATGGTCAACTATATTTTGAAGTCTTTTAGGGCAGGGCTGTCTTCAGAGAATACGTTCACATTCATTTTCTATGTGGTGCTGCTGTTTTTGAAATTCTTCTATGATTCCATATACACTAACATGAGATTTCCCTATTAAATTTTTCCATCTTCTGTGCACTCATATACAGACCACAAAATTGGCGGAAATAATACTGGTGATTGAACAGCAACACCTTTGTGTAACATGTCTTTTTATCGTACCAGGCACATAATTATTTTCAAATCAGTCAGTAACTTCTCTGGCTTCTTCAGGCAAGTGTGACTTTAAATCATTAAAAGTTCCTGAAATTTCATCAGCTGGAGAGAATGCCAATGCAGACAAATGATGCATTTTTTAAATTGAAGTTTTCATCATTGCCATATTGTGTGACCAATCCACTCATCTGAATTTTCT
Source organism: Lepilemur ruficaudatus (assembly GCA_963574885.1). NCBI lineage: Eukaryota > Metazoa > Chordata > Mammalia > Primates > Lepilemuridae > Lepilemur > Lepilemur ruficaudatus. Next base: position 3,473 of record CAUYRT010029381.1, read on the forward strand.
GCCAAATGCATTGGGCTGAATTGAAAAAAAACAAATTTTATTGGTAATGCCTTGAAATTCACTTTTAGAAGTCTTGATCACACCTAATTTCAAATGTATCATTATGGTCTGGGGATTCAACTGAAATCCATTTTCTTTTGCAAAGTCCAAATCTTCAAGTGTTTATAAAGTGTTTAAACTTTTCCAGTTGTTAATACATAAGTGAGTAGATAAGTTCTAGAATTTTCAGATCCAATTGGGGCATGAAACATATACACATATATAAATATATATTTAAATATATGGTTTATAAAAAAACAGTAGGGACAGTTTTAAAAGTGCCATCCATTAGCCAAAGTGAAGCATGCAATAGGTTTTCCAATTTAGATGTAATTGTAATGGAAGAAATTTATCACCTTTCATAGTCAAACTCCTAACCAAGAATAGTTCACCATTTAATGTGTTTTGTAAACACTGGAGGAACCTCTATATCAGCAAGTGTCTTTGGTTCAGAAGGCCCCTGAGCATGTCTATTTCTTTTTACTCTCTGACAAAGATTGTTTTTCTGAAGGCAATCATGGCACTATGTGTGAAGGCGTAGAAGTATATTATTGAACAGTTTGGCAGGGGAGATTTCTTGTATTTTTCACCTGCTTTTTCACTTCTATGATCTTTGAATCATCGGAAACATTGAGGGCAGATCTTCCCCATCTAGTCCATGCAGACTCACAGACTAATCTCTGGAAACATACTCAGACACAACACCCAAAATAATGTTTTACCCAGTTCTAGGTATTAATATTACTTAATCCAATCAATTTAACACTGAAAATTAAGTCCATAAGTCCACCCCTTATCAACTTGGCACCCATATGAATCTCCTTAAACCATACTTAATTTCCAAATAAAGACAATAACAAGATAATAATTCCACCTAACACGATCCAACTGACACAATGCAACCATCCTGTACACAACTGAAAATGTAACAATCTCTTTGCCAAATCCCAGCTTTCACAATTTCAAAATTTGAGATTTTAATTTTTCAGGATTATGATTTTGGGGATTTTAGACGTTAGAGATTTTGAACTTTCAGATTTCAGCATTTAGGATGACAGCTTTTGAGATTGCATCTTTTGAAATTATGATCATCACCATCAGATAACTTCCAACTCAATGAATCAGAATTATTATAATACCTTGAAGTATCTACCTCTCAGGCAGGTCAGATAGGTATGGCGACCACTTATGCCACAAACATCAAATTCAATTTATGCAAGTTAACATTTATACTTTTCTCAACACCAAAAGAAGGTAAAAGAGTCAAAACCTGACGCTATATCATGCTTTCCTGAAAGGAACAACTTCTAAACCAAGTGCTGGGTGAACCACAGGAAACATGTTCGTTTGATTAAATCCTTCTACTTGGAAAGATGTAGAAGGAAGTCTACCTGTTTGCTTAACATGTATTACTCACTTTTACGTGAGACTGAGATTTAACATTAAAGCAACCTTAGCAAAGAGATAAGTGAGATATAACTCTCTATTCTGTCTATGAATGTTTTTACAACTCTAGACTAACACCATTTTTAAAATGTAGATAGAACTCCAGAGATAAATCTATGTATGCATATTCTTTCTTACTGTTTTACTTGCTCTATGAAAACAAACTATAGTTTGCTATGAAGAATACATGCCTTAGAGCCAGAGATAGCCTGGATTTAACTGCTTTCTTTGACAGAGAGGTAAAACATTTTGCCTCTCTGCATGTTGATGTAATAATATGTAAAAATAGGCACAACCCTGTTTAGATCATGAGGTTATTGCAAAGGATAATCACCTGTAAAGACATTTACAAAACAGTAGATATTTAATAATTATTAACATAATATAAAAATAAATATAATTATGCAGTAAGTTCCTTGAGGGCAGAGATGGTGTGTTATTTTATACCAACTAAAGCAGGTATGCAACCACCAGGCATGTTGCTTGCAAGTAGAAGGTGATTCGACCGCAGTTTGGATTCTAATAATAAAAGTCACATGAAAGATTTCCAGAAGAAAATTCTGATGACAAACAGCCATAACTGAAAACTACTTCATGAATAATTTAATGTTATTACTTGCATTGACATGAAAACTCTAAAGTATGAATCCTGCCCTGAAGAAGGTAAGGCAGAAATGCTTGCTTAAAACTGCATTAGGAGAAACAGTAAAGGTGGCCCCTGGAGAAAATGCATAGTGTCAAATTACACGGTTACAGAGTGAAAATTCAGTAAAGCATCTATGGTTGATATTTAGAGTTGGGATTTCACACAGCGACAACCTGAAAATATAAGAAAATGCCACTGGTTATAGTAACAATGGCCTTTACTCTACCTGGGCTACAAAGTAGGTTAAAATATTTAGAAAAAAATATGCATACTAATTCCATTAGCAGCAAATGGTATCAGAGGGTGTGAGACTCACACACTTATACCTTGAGTGTGATGGATCCAAGGATAGCTGTTCTGTTTATTGTGGTAAATAATATGGATTCCCACAGCACCTCCCTACCAAAGATTTCTCTAACTCTGGCTCTGGCTCTGAAAGAACTGAAAGAAGGCACAGTTTTTGTTACTAAGAACATTCTCCAAAATCTACTTCTAGATTATACGTAGTTCCTGGTGACTCTTTTGGTCCATCAGTCTAATTCTTGGACTTGAAGTACTAGAGTGCATTTAATAAATATTTATTAAAAAGCCAGCACCACCTGCCAGCAAAATATTGTGTTATATACTATTTAGGGCCAAAGAAAATGGTTAAATTTAAGCCAGAAAGTCCGCCTACACCCATTGATCAAATGCTTGCCCTTGTTAAGTGCTTTACTAACCAGCAGCTCATTAGTTAAGCGCTTTACTAATTAGTAGCCCTGAGACACCATTTTTATCTATGAGAATTATGCAGCTCAGAGAGATCTGGTCATTTATCCAAACTCATAATCTAATTCCAAGAGAGTGTCAATATAACCATTAGGAGCACGGATTTTGAAATAAGAATATTACACTTTATTTATTTATTTATTTTTGTCTGAAAAACTGCTAGTTTTGAAGGAACATTACAGTTTAAAGCTCTGCTTGTTAACTATGTAGCCTTTGGAAAATTTATTTTCATAAGGTAGCAAAGATAACTGAAATGATGATTGACACGATTATGTTTATCTTTTAGAGAAATAACTCTTATTAGAATCTCTCTCTTTCTTTTTTCCCCCTATTCTCCCTATTATACCACTCCCATTCATGCCATCACCAAATCTTCTCTTGGCTATTTCCAAAACAGTGCAAATATATCCCCTTCCCTCCATCTCCACTTGAGCCTCGTAGGTCCAGCCACGATCACGTCTCCTCTAGACCACGCCAGCAGACCTAGTCCCTGTTGGTCCCTCTGCTTCCACTCTTGCACGCAGCTTCAGACTATTCATCACAGAGAAGCTAGGATATTCTCTTTTATTTGTTTTCTAACTTTAGGGGGGATAATTTTAGATTTGTAGAAAAGTTTCTGGAGATAGTGTAGAGAGTTCCTATTTACCCTTCACCCAACTTTCCCAATGCCAACATCTTACATAACCACACTGTGTTTATCAAAACTGAAAACTTGGTACATCACTGTCAACTAAGCCACAAACGTTATTCAGATTTCACTGTTTTTCCACTAATACCCTTTTTCTGTCCAAGGATTTAATCCAGGATTCCATGTTGCATTTATTTGCTGTATCTCCTTAGTCTTCTCCAATTCATGACAGTTTCCCAGTCTTTCGTGGATTTTCATGACCTTGACAGTTCTGAGGAACATTAATCAGGTATTCTGTGTAATGTTCCTCAGTTTGGGTTAGTCTGATGTATTCTTATGATTGTTGATTTTGGGGATGATTACCACAGAAGTAAAATATCCTTGTCATCAGATCATGTCTGTCGAGGTTAAACTTCATCCCTTGTTTCCCATGACGTCTGCCAAGTTTCTCCACTGGAAATTTACTATTTTTTTTCTGTTTTCATACTCTGTTCATGGCGAGTGAGTCACTAAATCCAGCCCACACTCAAGGGTAAAGAAATTAAGCCCTTAGAAGAGGGATGATCTACATTTGTTGTTCGGAATTTATCTGTAAGAAAGATTTGTCCTTTCTCCGCAATTTATTTATTCCATCATTTTACTTGTATCACTACGGACTCATGGATATGTACCATATAGCATGCCTTTTAAAACAAAAATCATGTCTGCTACTTGTCTGCTTAAAATACCCCAATAACTATCCTTTACACCAAGAATAAATTTCAAACTCCTCAGCCTTCTGACAAAGCCTGTATAATACGCCTTATCTCATACCACTCCCAGCTCCTGCCCTCCGGCGCCCTCCCCACCCACAAGGACATAGCTACACTGGCCTTTGCTGGAACTCCTCATACTGCTCCCTTGTTCCCACCTTGGGACTTTGTACTAGTTGGTCTCTTCCAGGAATACTCTTTTTTTTTTTTGTTTTAGTTACATATATATGAGCAGTTGCTTCGAAAGCCAGGAATACTCTTATCTTTGCACTTACCTCTCAGTTTAAAAGCCACCTTTTCAGAGAAGCCTCTTTTGATTGCTTGCTCCAAAGTAACCAGTCAGTTACACTTATATCCTTTTCACAGCATCCATTACAATGGGAAATTATTATTGTTATTTTAATGTACCAGCGTGTTGTCTGTCCCCAGGCCCCCACTAGAATGTAAGTCCCATGACAATACGAACTTCATTTCACAACACCTCGCCCCCAGAACAATATCTAGTAGACAAGAGAAAATAAATGTTTGATGGATGGATGTATAAATAAGGGGAGAACTAAGAGACCTGAGACAGGAAGATGATTTAGAAAAATATTAAAACAATCAAGGCTGAAAGCAATGAAGACTTAAATGTCAAAGAAGGCTTATAATGTGCTGTCCATGCTGTTGATCATAGGCTCATTATTTCTTCATTTCTAAAGATGTTTCCTTTCTTACTTGAGCATCATAAACTTCATACTCTGATTTGGGGATCTGCCCGTAGTTAAGCAACTACACATTCATATTATGTGAGCACAATGACTAATTTTCAAAAATAATTATCTGCCCTCCTGGCTGCTGTCCCCTCGCTTATTTTGGCACATCTTTCCTTTGGCCGCCCTGATCTTCTGCCACTGCTGACAAACTGTTGCCTAAGCTGTTACTTAGAGCTCGTCTATACACAGGAACAAAAACAGAGTAGAGAGAGAGGAGGCTGCAGAAGAGGAAATGCCTGTTATTTGTCTTCCGTCTACTCCCTGCTCATCTTAAGCCAAGCTCCGCTTTATTTTCAGACCCAGCATGTTGACCTGAGGGTGCCCTCACGGCTTCCTTTTTTGCTTTGCAAGAACCAGTTGGAATCCTGCAGCCCACCAGTGTGTTCGCATTGCCTGCCACTCCCTCCCCTCCGGCCCCAATCCTGACAGGATTTTCACACTCTGCAGACAGCAGTATTATTAACAAAAACTGCCCTACATTTACTTCAAGGGAAATCAGCAGAGAGAAGAAAATGGAAATCAAGTGATAAAGCAATTGTTTTAACTCCATCTTAAACTGATGTGGTTTATGAGTATAAATTTAATGTCCAGTTTTTTAAGGGGTGTAAAAGCAGTAGCAGGATACTTAACAATAATAGTACAGGGATGAAGACCTGGCATTTCCCAGCTTTCCAACTGTCATGCAGTGAGTTACCAACAGTCTCATCTGTCAGAATATTATCTGGGAAAGGCTTTGCCTGCCTGCAGTCCCCTGCTTGCATTTGACTCTGAGCTTTGCACATCCCTTTCCTTCTGCCCGGAATATTCTTGATCTCATCACTACCTAGTTATTAATATCTCCTATTTATACTTTGGGTCTCAGCGTTGTGTCTTCTGGAAATCTTTTAATGGTGGCACCTTTGAGAACTAATAGTAATACCCCGAAATTCTCTTATGCTGGCAGTCATCACACTTTATTAGTAGTGCTTATTTATTTTTTAGTTTTCCTGCTAGATTCATAGTTCTGTGAAGATGGGAACTGAGTTGATCTCTTTATCTCCTGCCCAACGATGGAACTGTTAACTCAGAATATGAGGTCAGGCAGGACTGATTTAAGTCCTGGGCTATTTAATAAAATAATGATTAGGAAATATTCTTGCATTTGTACTTTCAACAAATAAGCTCCTCGAAGGAAGGCACTGTTATTCACAAAATGAATTTTTCACTGTGCTGGTCACAGTTAGTATCTAAGTATTTGTTGTTATTATGTCCCAAATACCAAAACCTAAAATCCATAGAATGTAATCTCCAATGTGTCAAGGCTGCCAAATGAACCATTGCCACAACCTGAATGGTTTGTTTGTATATTTGGCCACATCTTAGCCTCCTTTAAACTTATTTTCAGCCTAGTCATTTCTAAGGAAACACGTGGAAGAACAGAACTCTGATCTCCTCTATTGCAGAATACTTAAAAGAAAAAAAATTTCTGTATAGAAACTTGATCAATCAGAATTCTTTGCAAGGACTGCTATCTTTTCTTCCCTCTTTGAACCCTTAAGCTATTGGGGCAAATAAGAAAAATAACCGGAGAAATCTTGCATTCACATATTGCTACCTACCAAATATGAATGCTCCTATAAAAATATAAATTTTCATTTATCTACAGGTTTCTTAAGCTTGCTGCACTATTAATTACAAATAATGTTTTATAAGGAACAAAAATAATAGAACAGTATCTCCAATTTTATAATGGATATCAATAGGAAAATAGAATTTAGTATACAGGTAGCTTTTCTGGAACAAATCTATTGTGTATATTGAGAGTCATCTTATTTAAATATGCTTCCCATGAAATTAAGATAGCATCACTTGTCCTTTAAATGAAGAAAAGCTACATAACTAGGTAAGCATAGAGAGCGACTTGCTGAATAATGCATATTTTTTAGTATTAACAACTCAACAGCTAATCCATATTGATTCTAATGGTTCACGTAGTGCTTATTACCCTGGCAACCAAATGAATAATAGCAATTACATGGGAAAACATGTTGTACTTGTTTCAACATATATTATTATAGGAAGGTCCTGGGAACCTGGAGGCTAATCTGGGAATGCTGGTTATCCGGGTAAGTCACCTGGAAACCTATTTCCAGGAAACACTTGAAGTAAAATGTCAAGAAAGATTGTTGGCAGATATTTAGATTCCAGAACACCAAAGACCTCACAGAGATCTTAGGCTACGTGAGTGTCCAGATACCCATGCTTAGTTTTGAGACACGGGTTCTAGAATGGCAGAGAATGTTATGTTTGACTATAAGCCAAGATGAAGCCACTCAAATATCCTCCAGGGCAATTATCAGAAACCTAGATGATGAATGGTAAACTAGAAGAGCCAGGTTTCTGCTTGATAATCTATCAAAAGGTGCAATTGCTTTTGGAAGCTTGTGCAAGGCGAATTCTCTCCCACTCCCTCCAGGGATGGGAGATGGGAACAGGCAAGAAGCAAGCAGAGTAGCAGCAGGTGGTAGGAAGTGAGAAACAGTGCAGTATCTCACCTCACAAGGAGAAGGGATAATAAGGGGCCATCATGCTGCAAAGCAAAGAATATATAGAACAGTTTTGATAAGACACACTTGACATCCACGTGGCAAAGCATTCATGGGAAGTGAGGCTTGGGAAGAGGATATACAATGGCATCACTTCCTAATAATCCCAGTGGCTGTGAATGCCTAAGACCCACCTGTCTAACAACAAGTTTGGAAAGGCCTGGAAAAGGAAAGGTCACACAATCATATATAAAAACTTCTATATTTTTAGTGAATATTACTAAAGGTAATAACTCACATCAGTAAGGTTTCTAGGAAAAGTTTGCAAATATTTTCTCGTTCTGACTTTCCACATCAAGGCTGTTTACCTCTTCCCCTCAGATATAAGGGAGGGTGTATCCAGGTGCAACGGTAAGCAGAGTGGCAATGTGTCCCCTTCCTTTAGATGGGATAGAGGATCCAATAACGATAAGAATAACTGCTATTTTTAACAGATGTTTATTTCTTAGACTGTTGAATTGCCTTCTATTCCATGGAACAGTTACATTCCAGGATATATCAACGAATAACATGAATATAACAATAGCAATCATGTTCAAATGAAGGAAGTATTACTCAAAGTAAAGTCTGCAGCCCCCCTGAGGGCTTGGTTCCAGATGTTCATTCCACATGCAGATCCCAGGGCTTTTTGTTCAGAGATTTTTATTCATCCTACCTGGAGAAGACCCAGGTATCTTTATTCTTGTGAGCCCCTACAGGGAATTCTGATGCATGTTAATTTGATTGAGAAGTTTTTTAATTTGTAAATTTACTTATACATGAAGTCTGACAAATACTAGAAAAATGAACTCTAAGTTGTATCTATTTAAGTGCTTTTGTGGGTGAGGGAATGAAGAACACAGAGTAAATGAAGTCTAACAGTAAATAAAAGACAAGCCATGGAAAAACAAACCTTCCTATTATCCTACTCTTTAATCTTCTTGTCCATAGAAAACTGCTATTATTAGTGTTTTAGATATCCTTTGAGAAATGCTTTATGAATATACAAATAAACAGCTTATATATGTATACACATCCTATTGGGGGAGATCCAAAAAGGATGGGAGCATAAAATAACATTGTCCTGATCTTTGCTCTTTTTCACTTAAATACATTTATAAGATATTATTCCATAAGAACACATGTAAGTTTTTCTCATTTTTAAAACATTGCATGTGATTCTATGAAAGAGAATACATTTTCACAGTATATAGCTCTAATAATTATAACCCATTTATCTAATTCACTGCTGATATACATTCAGGTTGTTTTTAGCATTTTGTGATTACAAACAATGAATTATGCCTTCCAGCCTTTCAGAATTACTGCTCCAAGGGATGGTGAGAAGAGACAGTTCAGTCTTTCAATGACTACATAAAGGCCTCATGGCCATTGACTGGTGTACCTGCCACTCTCTGGTATGGGTGGTACATATTGCAGTACATAAAAATTTTGATGTGATCACTCAGCACATCCCTCCATCTACCTCTCTGTGTCATTTCCTTTGCTTTCCACAGCTCTTTCTTCTATTTTTCAAGACATAGGAGATACCCTTATCTCTCCTAAAACTCTACTTCTTTTGACCTCCCCTCTTTCTTTCATCCTACTGTCTTCTTTGTCATGAATGTGCCTTAGGCTCTCACTTGATTGAGGGTCACTGCAGAAGAGTAACTCATGCCTCTCCCATAGTATACACATGGAGTTTTCGCCCACTCTTTTCCTCTGTATAAAGACAAGTCTGGTCATCCAATATGGTAAGCACTATATGAATGTAAGAAATGAAAATAATAGTAAACACTGATCTACTGAATTTAAATAGCTCTTATAGATTCTAAGCAACATTTGGGATTCTAAATCATGTTTGTATGTCTTTTTCTTAAGAGACACTGGAAGCTATAGACTAATATTGCAGCCTGTGTCAGATCCAGTGATAATACAGTGAACACAATCACTTATATTACATAAACCTACATAAGCCTGAGGTGTGCATAATGTTTCAGAGTCTGCAAAATACTTTTATATTCATCATCCTAGTTTTAAAGCTAAATAAATGTTCAATCCATTTTAGTACCCTATTTATATAAATAATGCCTTTTGAACTTCTAAACATGAAATTTGCTATTTTAAGTGCTTCTCTTTACCAAAGAATCATATAAATCTTACTCCACACATATTTCTTTATTTGGAGTGACAGTTTCAATGTGAAACTGCTTAAATTAATAGCCATCTCTGCTTTACTTTTCCCCTCTGTGAAATAATTTAGTTTCCAGGCACTCTGTTTTTATATGTAAGCGGCCGCCAAAGATTAGAAAAGAATTCAGTGCAATGAATTTTCTTGGCAAAATAATATATTAGCTAAATGGTGTCTATTAAATCACCTGTGCAACTGGCAGCTGGTTTTAGTGCTATAAAATAACACTTTGTGAGGATTTTTCAATATTCTGTTGTGTGGTTAGAGATTTCAGAGTTTCCTCCTGTCAGTTTTATGCTACATTTCTTTACAAAATTGACAGGCAGCTGACAGGGCAGGAAAAGTTAGAAAATTTGGCTGCTGGTGAAATTTAACAGAATTTTTTTCTCTTGGAGAATAAAAATTTATTCTAAGTGCAGAAAAAAATAAGTCAGAACTTCTAGCAATTTCCCTTAGTGAAGCTGCTGGCAATTATATCCCAGCTCTGTCTCTGACTTGCTGTGTAACCTCAGGCCAATTAGTTAGCCTATCTGCGCCTCAGTTTCCTCATCCATCAAAGTGTCCTCATGGTGTTACTGTGTGGGTCAAATAAGCAATTATGCATAAAGCACTTAGTACAGTTCCTGGCATTATAATTATAATAATTGTTTAGATTCACATGGCTTTCCTTTAGGTTGCAGTGATGAATATTAAATATTTTAGAGTCTGCATTTATAAAAAGACACTTAGAGTTGCATAATTATACTGCTGTATATTAAACCCTTAATTTTCCAAATAATATTGTGAATAAGCATTATAATGTGATAGCAATTTTAATGCACAAATGTTGATGAGGTTCAGGACATACTACCCCAAAATATGGCAGCTTGGAATTTGAGAACACAGCAGCAGTAGGAAGGTCACTCTCAACTTGCCCACATCCTTCTTCCTTAGAGCAGGTGATAAAACCTAGGAAGGATTTTCTGACCTTCGCTTGAAGCAGGTCATAAGACCCTCACATGACAGGTGCCCTCCCTACACTCAGAGAAAAGGAACTGGAGGCACAGAGACACCGAGAAGAATATGAACAAACAGACTTTTCTAAGATTCCTCCAGTTTATTATCATTGGATCATAACCTGTCCTCCCCTCACATTTCTCTAAGGCTGTCCAAACTTCATCAGACCTAGCATAAAATTACTTAGGATTTACCTGTGTCTTCAGTTCGTCTTTCTTTCCTTATGAAGGCTCACGTATCATCAGATGAGATCAGGCATGTTCAGGGTGGTATGGCCACAGACGAGGCTCATGTATTATCTAAAACTTTTACTAAATAAATTTGTATGCTTCCCTCTTGTTAATCCATCTTTTGTTATAGGGGCCTTGGCCATGAACTAAGGGTAGGTGAAGAAAAGATGTTTTTCCTTTCCTACAATGTATATGGAAAGACTTTTTAAAGAGAAAAGACTATAAGCTCATTATCCCTATGGTTTATTTTGGTCTTTGCCTTTCTAGACCTATTCCATTAAAATGTTTACTTCTGTCTTCACCCACAACTCAAAGACTCTCCCCTAATTTAACGTTCCAACAATCTGTCTTATCTACTTTCTCACCCAACCACCCACAGTTACTGACAGCTACCTCCTACATGCAGGAAAAAGTGCTGGTATCTTCCAAAGAAAGTAGACAAAAAAAAAAAAAAGCCACAGCTTTGGGGTAAGCAGTCAGAACTGCCTTGGAGCCAGAAGGAGGGAAACCAAAGCAAGGGGGCCTTCATATGGTCTCCCATGGTGCTGTTCTTTCTAGGAACACAGAACTCTTCTACCTAGACAATACAAAGAATACACATCTACACTTTGAGTAAAAGAAGGCAGTCAGAAAGTAACAGATACAGTGGACAGCAACTACAGAAACAGAAAAGAGAAACAGAGAAACTTAGGAGGAGGTATGGGAATAAGAAAGGTTAATTTAGGAAGCAAAGTCCTCAAATAATATAACTAGTCACTGAGGTACCCCAAAAGAGGAAATATAATCCCTTCATGTGTGTGAAAAAACCCCTGCCACAAAATAGGACAATGTATCAAGGTATCAACAGAAGCATCCTCTGCACTGTCCCTGGTTAGCAAGCTATTATGGTGCTTTCCCTGTGATCAGAGACTGGTGGTCAAAGGTAATCTCATATTTGTATCACTTGATTAAAGTACAACTGATATTTGAGTTTAGTTGTAATAATTTAATTAAGTAATAAACTTGGTTATATTTTTTATTCATGCTGTACTTGAACATTATTCTCAAGAGATCATGCTTTAAGGTTAGAGCTTAAGAACCCTACCCAGAAAATGACAATATCTGCACACTGAATCAATGACCTGATCCATAGAACAGGCTTGCCTGAAGCTCTTGCTTCTAGATAAAGGTGAGTGTGAGGGGCTGTCAAGAGTTGTGCTGGCTTTGAATGAAATGCAGCCAGTTATAAAGCACAATCCCTGTCTTCAGCATATATAGGTATACAGAACTTAGCGTGGCAAAGAGGAATAACAGTCCTTTTCTCAATAATAAAGAAAAAATAATACTTTTCATCTTTATCCTCAGTAAGAGGGTCAATGGATAAACAACAGCTATATTTTTGTTTTCTATGTACCTCTCAGGAAATCAAACAAATCAAAAATACATTTGGAAACTGTCTGTTCCTATCTTGCATTCTCTATCTCGTCTGACAGAACAGAAACTCCTTGCAGGCACAGCTGTTCTCCTGCCACAAACTTGAATCTGAACACCATAAATCTTCAGTGAAAGTTCAAGAGAAAAGCTAATGAAAGTTTCTAGTGAAAGTTCTGCTGAAAGCTTGCGTCACATTTCACGTCAGATTTAAATTCCCATTTTATCGAACTCAGTGCCCACTTTCCACAAAGTACGTGCTGAGTAAGTATGTACAAAATAGGGCCTGAATAAATTTTAGTTGAATAATGAATAATGATATCCTAAAGCATTATTAGGCCCTTGCTGATCTGAAATGTGTGAGGTAAGTTTCCTTCCTGGTGGGGAAGCAAATACTTTCCTACCTTCCCGCATCTCCACCTCTCCATCTGCAGAGACACCTGCTCTTAGAAGGATTTCTTGGAACGTCAACCTCCTTTTGGAAGTCCTGCTGGTGACAATGAACACCTGCAGCAATTACCCAGTCCTGCAACCTTGACAGCAAACTCCAGATCACTAAATGGGCAGGGAAACTTTGGCACTTTCTTCATTCTCCCTGCAGGCATCAGCTTCTCTTTCCTGGACTCCTCAGGGGCCATAGGCTAGCACACACAATTCCATTTTCAGGGCTAACAAAGACTGATCTCCAGAGGAATAGGTCATTTGCACTTCCCAGTTCCCCTGCAGGTACTTGTTTTGTTCCCTAGAGCCAGGAGGGAATTGGCAAACACCCGGAGGCCAGGGAGAGGAAATTCTCTTATTGTACTGCTCTGCGAGAAAGTATATACAGTTATTTCAACATAAATGTCAGAAGATATAGACGAAGATGATAATAAATGGAAGAACTGTCACTGTTTATCACTGTGTCATTAAACTGTCAAAAATAGAATTGTCAATATTTTTAAATGAAGGATGGAAGAGAAGATATTTAAAAAGGTATACTCTATTCACCCTCAAGATAGTCATACATTATATATATACAGTGTGAGCTTTTTGAAGATTGTGAATTAGTAGCTAAACATTTCTCTACCAGTTTATATCAGACCATATTTCTATCTGTAAATCAAATTTTAAAATTTTGATAAAAATGACCCATTTTTGGAACTAACATTTTATTTTTGCAGAGATGGAGGGAATGACTTAGAGAAATGTTTTGGAAAAACTCCCTCAGTGGCCGGACACAGTGGCTCACACCTGTATCCTAGGACTCTGGGAGGCTGAGGCAGGAGGATTGCTTGAGCTCAGCAGTTCGAGAAGAGCCTGAGCAAGAGTGAGACCCTGTCTCTATAAAAAATAGAAAAATTAGTCAAATGTGGTGGAGCACACCTCTAGTCCCAGTGACTTGGGAGGCTGAGGCAGGAGGATCACTTAAGCCCAGGAGTTTGAGGTTGCAGTGAGCTATAGTGATGCCACTGCATTCCACATAGGGCAACAGAGTGAGACTCTGGCTCAAAAAAGGAAACAAACAAAAAACTTCTCTCGGTAATACACTGGAAATGGCTGCCTCGCTCAAAACAACCCTTTTAAATATGCCCCCCTCTAATAAGTGTAGTCACTAAAACAAGTATTTTGGGAATTCATGGTCAACCAGGATAGATATAGTCAGCTGTTACCAGTAAGGCTGAACCAGTGGCTAAAATAATTGAAAATCTGTATCTGATGATAAATATACACTACCTTGAGCCCCCAAATCCCCTGTCTTATACCTCTCCATGACACAGCAAGTAAAGGAGGTTGACACCTGGCTCTGCAAGCATCTGTAGGGTTTACCTGCTCCAGCTGATTGCTGGGCCCCGGCATGCAGTTGTTAAATAGTCTGACTATCACCCCTGGCTTCAACCCCTTTCCCATGCTGAACTGAATAATAGATATCACAGTAAAGCTGGGCATTTGGATTCTCTGTCCCTGAAAACTGGAATGGCGATGGACTAGGGAGAGAGATCTGATCCGTCAACAGAGAAGAACCACCACAATCGTGCATTCGAAATGCCTTACAATTACCTATTCCTTCTTTTCCTAAAGATTACTGCACTACTGCCTGTTATGTCCTCCAAAAATTCACATGTTGAAGCCCTAACCCTCAATGTGATTGTATTTGGAGATAGAGCCTTTAAAGAGATAATTAACGCTAAATGAGGTCGTAAGCATGGGGCCCTAATCTAATATAATGGGTGTCCTTGTAGGAAGAGGGAGAGACACCAGAAGTGAGTGCACACAGAAGGAAAGCCATGTGAGGACACAGGGAGGGGGCAGACATTTGCAAACTGAGGAGGGAGGCCTCGGGAGAAACCGAACCTGCTCAGCATCTTAATTTTGAACTTCCAGTGTGCAGAACCGTGAGAAAATAATGCTCTGTTCTTTAAGCCACCCAGTCTATGGTATTCTATTATAGTAGCCCTAGCAGACTAATACGCTGTCTGTGGGTTCTGAGAGAGAACAGACTACATTAAAATACCATCACCTCCTTCGCTTACCATGGCTGGGGTTGGTTTCTCTACTTGTACCAGAAAGTGTGAGCTACTACACTCCTATAAACATTGGATTTTATATTTTTATCTAATTTCTAACTCAGGAATCTAGAGTTAGATGACAAATTTAAACTGGCACTCCTGAAGTAATGTTTTCAACAATCATTCAACTGTGATAACGAATCTAAAATACATTCTGTTACACTGGCTTTTGTTGTTGTTTTTAACAGTCTGAGCCTCGGATCAAATGTTTTAGAAAGGCCTCTTTCCCTAAATTTGGTATAAATACAGGCTCATTCTCAACCCAACTCAGCCTCAGAAGAGAAATACCAGCCTAATCTCTGAAGTGAATGGCGGTTTAAACATTTCTCTGAACTTGGGTATTGGATTGTTCTCATAAAAAAAAACCAAAAAAAAAACTGAGTTGTTCAACTTAAACCTTAAACAGAGTCTTTATTCAGACCCAGTTTCTGAGCTTATTCTTTTCCACAGTTTATAAGGCTTCTTTCTTCCTCTCTGTTCCTTCAGGTGACAGCCTGAAGCAAGAATAATGGAGTTCTACTTCTTGTCCTAGTAGGTACGCCTTTCCATGTTTGAATAAATGGCCAGTGCCTGCCAGTGAACACTCTAAAGCATTAGTCCTGACGGCACCCTCAACATGACTACATGCTCAAATAGGTATCCTGTGTGCCAGAACAATGCAATGTTGAATAACCCTCCATCCTCCACGGTCAAAGTTCAGGCAGGCCCTTTTAATAGAAATGAATATTTCAGCTCACTAAATATTTGAAGAGTGTATTTCATGGTTTAGTACAAGAACCTAGTGTGTACCAAGATGATCAGTAAAATTTTCATTGAAGTATTCTATGGGATCAGGCCTCAAAATTATCCATGTTCAACTACAGATTTACCTCAAGTTAAAACTGTAGTGTTACCCAAGGTTGTCTCTGTACAATTTTAAAATAACAGAATTGGACAATGCATCATCACATTAGTTCATCAAATCCAACCCCTTCAATGATAAAAATGAAGATAGAGACCCTCCCAAATAAATAGCATTAGACTAAAACTTGGGTCTTCTTTTCACATAAGATGCTTCTTCATCTACTACTACCATAGAACAAATATACATTAATAATTACCATACAATGTAAGGAAAAATAAAAAAAAAATATGTAATGTATTCCACACAATCCAATACAGGTGATATTATTCTCATTTAAAAGATGCAGAAATGGAAGCACAGAGAGGTTAAGTAATTTGTCCAAGGCCACACAATTACTTCTCGAATTAGAAAACCAACCCAAATCTCTCTGACATTAAGGTCTGTGCTTATGTCACCTTCACTCTACTTCCCTACAGAAGTGCTAAGAATACAGTTTGGGAGAGACAGTCTGATCTAGATCCCATTACAATGTAGGCCGGTAACTAGGCACCTGGCCCTAGTTTAGTCTCTTTCCTTCCCTGGGCCTCACATTCTTCATCTATTAAAAAAACAAACAAACAAACAAAAAAAAGCAGGGCTAGACTATACAATCCCTTCCAAGGAGAACATTTATTTGGCCCTGTTCAGCCTTGAGTCCAGAAATGGCATATTCACAGCAGCCCCAAATTCATGTAATCTTTGTCTTACTAATAACAGTGATTTATCCCATGTACAAGTAAATGAAGTTTGCTGTTTATTC
>CAUYRT010029382.1:0-47760 GCA_963574885.1 Lepilemur ruficaudatus
TTTTAGTTGTCCAATTAATTTCTTTCTATTTATAGTAGAGACGGGGTCTCGCTCTTGCTCAGGCTGGTTTCGAACTCCTGAACTTGAGCGATCCGCCCGCCTCGGCCTCCCAGAGTGCTAGGATTACAGGCGTGAGCCACCGCGCCCGGCGGGAAATAATTTTTTAAAAAATGCCCTGTTTGTGTGGGGAAATTTTCCTTCTTAATTACATTCGAGTACTTCAATGAATGCGCACTCCAACAGTTTCCTTTGGTTTCTTCTGTGGCAGTTGATCAGTCTTGTTCTTTCCTCAGGAAAATAAAAACTTGACAGTGAAATGTAAAGTAAGAACTCCATCTGATCATGGGTGCTTTTCTAATTGATCACAGTTAGGAAACCAGATGTCTGTCTGATATAAATTTGGAGATGGTAGAAGCTGTGGAAGCAAACTGGTCAGCAGGTGTAATATTTGTAACTTTTAAGTTACTATAATGTCGAAATGTCTTTTAGTAATAGCTGGGTCAAAATACTATGCCGTCTTTATGTTTAAAATTAGAAAAGATTACAAATTAACTAGCTCCATCTTTTTTTCTCTCACCCCCCTCATTTTTACTCTAGTTAGTTCCCCTTGCATTTTCTCTTTGTTGGAGAGGAAGAGTATATAGAAACTGGATGTGTAGTATTCTCGTTTGTCTAGCATTCACAAGGAATGTGATTTGTCATTCAAGATAACTTTCCGCTGGATTTAAGCAAGCAAACAAATGAACAAACAAAAGCTTCACAGACGATAAAACGTATTTTTAGATAAAAATATATCCTGTTCAAAATCATTATTCTACTTTCTGTCCAATCTCTTTTTTCCGTGCCCTGTGGCATGTATTGCCAGAGTTTGTGTTAATGTCCTTAAATGGGCAAAAATTGGTTTGGGGGCATGGGTGGCAAAAAAACCCTTAGACAGTGGTTTATATCCCTCCAGAGTTCAACCCTACCTTGAAAAAATCGTTATTCCTTAGTATTTAATTAGTCTCATTGAGTTTTCTGAAGTATCACACAAGCATCTTTGACATTGAGTTCATGGGATTTATACAAAATATGTGTAAGATCAGTGCTATGAAACAATGCAAATGGTTGGCTATGTTTTGGACGACTAATAGCTTGATTTTAAAAAACATTGGTTGGCATGGTGGCTTACACCTGTAATCCTAGCACTCTGGGAGGCTGAAGGCAGGAGGATCACTTGAGGCCAGGAGTTTGAGACCAGCCTGAACAAGGGTGAGAACCTGTTTCTACAAAAAATAGAAAAATTAGCCACGTGTCGTATCACATGCGGAGGCAACTCTCACAACATCAAAAACGCATTTGGCCCAGGAACTGCTAACAAATGTACAGTGCGGTGGTGGTTCAAAAAGTTTTGCAAAGGAGATGAGAGCCTTGAAGATGAGGAGTGCAGTGGCTGGTCATCAGAAGTTGATGACCAATTGACAGCAGTCATCAAAGCTGATCCTCTTACAACTACATGAAAAGTTTCTGAAGAATTCACCATTGACCGTTCGTTTGGCATTTGAAGCAAATTGGAAAGGTGAAAAAGCTCGATGAGTGGGTGCCTCATGAGCTGACTGAAAATCAAAAAATCATTGTTTTAAAGTGTCTTCGTCTTATAGGCAACAAGAGCAAACCATCTCTCAATTGGATTGTGACGTGCGATGAAAAGTGGATTATATATGATAGCTGGCAATGACCAGCTCAGTGGCTGGACCACGAAGAAGCTCCAAAGCACTTCCCAAAGCCAGACTTGCACCAAAAAAAGGTCATGGTCACTCTTTGTTGGTCTGCTGCCTGTCTGATCTATTATAGCTTTCTGAGTCCTAGTGAAACCATTCCATCTGAGAAGTCTACTCAGCAAATCAATGATTTGCACAGAAAACTGCAACATCTGCAGCCAGAATTGGTCAACAGAAAGAGCCCAATTCTTCTCCACAACAGCACCTGCCTGACTGCATGTCGCACAACCAGTGCTTCAAAAGTTGAACGAATTGTGCTATGAAGTTTTGAACCATCTGCCATATTCACCTGACCTCTCACCAACCAACTACCACTTCTTCAAGCATCTTGACAACTGCAGGAAAAAAGCTTCTACAACCAGCAGGATGCAGAAAATGCTTTCCAACAGTCTGTGGAATCCCAAAGCACAGATTTTTACACTGCAGGAAAAAACAAACATTTCTTGTTGACAAAAATGTGTTGATTGTAATGGTTCCTATTTTCATTAATAAAGATGTGTTTGAGCCTAGTTATAATAATTTAAAATTCATGGTCAGAAACCACAATTACTTTTGCACCAACCTAATAAGTTCCATCTATGCCTATTTTGTTAAGAGTTCCTATCGTAACAGGGTGCCGAATTTTGTCAACTGCTTTTTCTGCATCTATATAGAGGATCATATGGTCTTTGTTGTTTCTGTTTATGTGGTGAATCACATTTATAAATTTGCGTGATGTTGAACCATCCCTGTATCTCTGGGATGAAGCTCACCTGGTTGTGGTGGATTATTTTTTTGATGTGCAGCTGAATTCAGTGTGCTAAGATTTTATTGAGAATTTTTGCGTCTATATTGATAAGGGATATTGGTCTGCAGTTTTTTTGTTGTTGTTATTGTGTCCTTTCCTGGCTTTGGTATCAAGGTGACATTGGCTTCATAAAATGAGTTGGGGAGGATTCCTTCTTTCTCAGTGTTGTGAAATACTTTCTGCAGTATAGGTACCAGGGGATACCTATACTGTGGGTACCAGGGGATACCTATACTGTTGATACCAAGGGATTCCACAGACTGTTGGAAAGCATTTTCTGCATCCTGCTGGTTGTAGAAGCTTTTTCCCTGCAGTTGTCAAGATGCTTGAAGAAGTGGTAGTTGGTTGGTGAGAGGTCAGGTGAATATGGCAGATGGGGCAACTGGTATACGTACCAGTTCTTTTTAAGTCTGGTGAAATTAGGCTGTGAAACCATCTGGTCTGGGACTTAATTTTGTTGGAAGAATTTTTATTGCAGCTTCAATTTTGTTACTTGATATTGGTCCTTTCAAGAGTTCTGTTTGTTCCTGATTGAGCCTAGGGAGGTTGTATGTTTCTAAGAATTTGTCCATTTCCTCAACATTTTCAAGTTTATGTGCATATTGATTTTTTTTTTTTTTTTTGAGACAGAGTCTCACTGTGTTGCCCAGGCTAGAGTGCCGTGATGTCAGCCTAGCTCAAAGCAACCTCAAACTCCTGGGCTCAAGCGATCCTCCTGCCTCAGCCTCCCAAGTAGCTGGGACTACAGGCATGTGCCATCACTCCGGCTAATTTTTTCTGTTTTTTAGTAGAGATGGGGGTGTCTTGCTCTTTCTCAGGCTGTTCTCAAACTCCTGAGCTCAAGAGTTCCTCCCACCTCGGCCTCCCAGAGTGCTAGGGTTTCAGGCGTGAGCCACTGCGCCCACCCAGGATGGGGAGTCTTGAAGTTGGAGCCCTGGGTTTGGAGCATTAGGGTAATCTGCTGGGGTCACCAGGTCAGGATGCCAGAGCTGATGATGAGGCCACAGGGCAGAAGAAAGGGCAGAGCTCCAGCCTTGTAGACACCCATTTGGGCACTTCCTTAGGGTGAGAAAGCCTTGATTTGCACTAGAGATGCCTTTCTGCCGTGAGTTTCTGTCACATGTGTTAGGAACACTAATACTGATCTCTCTTTCTTATTGCAAAAGTCCCCCCACTCTTCCTTTTTATGATGATATTTGAGGACTCATTTCAGAAATGTTATCTGAAGAAAAACTTTGGGGAGAAAGTTAGATTGTCACCTCTGGCCCCCTTTGCCACATCCCTGAGTACAGGCTGTTTCGCTCGTTGGCTGTCTTGCAGTGGTAGAGGATTTATATTAAGCGAATGACATTTTTGGTAGTATTTGCAGAATTCAGTTGCCTTAACCTAGGGGCCTTTTAGCCCCTGTGGAATAGAAAGCCGATTAGGAGCTCTTTGTGCTCTGCCACAAATCATTACACGTCTACATTTTGCTCTTATAAAATATGGATAACGACATGACTGTGTCTCTTAGGAGTTTGAGTGCATTAGCTAATGATCATGAAACCTTAGGAACAGAAGATTTATATGAATGCCAAGAGCTTTTGTAATTACACATTTACATCATTTTGCCTGGCATCCTTGAAAGTTGTGTTTTCAACATGAGAATGCTAGGGTTGATTCCTGTTTTTCTAACTGTGGAGTAAGCTCTGAAGAAATAAGCTCAGAGGATGCTGAGGACAGATACACTGTCATAGCATCTCATGGAAGCCCTGATGTAGCCCCAGGCTGGAGCGGTTTGGTTTGGGCTGAGGTGGAAGAAGAGCCTGAGATATTTTAAAGGCGCTGAAGTTGCCAGGACCAGAGGATGGAAGTGGCTTCCATGCAGGGTTGTGTGTAGATGCTTTTGTCCCTGTGTGTCCTCAGACATAAATTGTCTGGAAGAATCTAGTTTTTCTTTTTCTCCTCCAGATACTCATTTTAGGATTTAAGGGAAACACTTAATTTAAAAAATGTCACACGGTGATGTTTTGAATACCTTGAGTAGAAGACTTTAACAGAAGTAGATATTTATTTAGGAAAAATGTCGTGAGTAGTAACCCCACACTGTGCCATTTGACAGCTGTTGTTTTCATTTCATTTCAGGCAGTGGAGCGACTGCTGTGGTTCAGGCTGCCCTGTGCAAACCCAGGCAAGAACGTGTAGCAATAAAGCGGATCAACTTGGAAAAATGCCAGACCAGTATGGACGAACTATTAGTAAGTAGAGGTGAAGGGGATGCCTGGTGGTTGCTTGTATTGACCTTTGGGTATGTGGAGATGGGTGGGAGAAGAGCAAAGTGTTCTCTTTCCTATATTGACACACATATTTATTTCTTGGGGAGTAGCCCCTGCCACTTCCTGCTCCCCAGATTAATGAGACCATGCCTTATCATTGCGTCGTATAATGCACACCTTCCTTTGCTTTGAAAAACAGTACTTTGCTGGGTCCAAATAATCCCCAGAGGAGACTGGTCTCAGTATTAGCATTCCATTGTATGTATCAAAGGTGTTCTGTAGGATGACCTAAGATCATGGGATTACTGACTACCGTTTTGGGTGGTAAGCTTCTGGCCCTTGGCATAGAAAGTGACAGAAATAGGAACTACTACTCCTGCTATTTGTTGTTCAATTTGGCTTTCATAAATTACAAAATCACATAAATTTGAGCTACTTTTTAAAAATGCAGTCTAGCTTGCATTTGGCTAATGAGAGCGTTTGTTTTTCTTACGTGGCAATTTGTACTTCTTACTCTAAACGAAGTTCATTACAGAAATAATTGGGGCTTGTCGGTGTGGATATGACTGGAGTAGCATTGGTTGGCTGGAGGAACATTTGCTTTTGGCTTAGCTGACTCATTATTAAATGAACAGCTTGGCAAATGGTTATTAGTTGCCCAGCAAACTGTGAAGGGTTTGAGAGTTTAATCTCATAAATATAGTTGTCGTTCTACCTGCCAATTTTCTTTTCTTCCTTTTGGTCATTTATTTGAGGATAATAGAAAATTGCAGTGGAGGAGTTAACTGATTGGTTATCCCAACGCTAATCCCAGTACAAATATTAGTCCAATAGCTCCATACAAGCTACAAAGTATAATGACAGTTGGCTCCAAATAAAGAAGCCTTTTGTTACATTCTCCATTACGAGTGGAATGTCATTAACAAGAGCTTTTTGTCTTTACTCAGAATATAGCCTTTATTTCAGGCTTTAATTATAGTACACTATAGTATAAATTAAGTGCAAGTATAAAGCTGTACTTTTCCAGATCTGTTTGGCTACACAATGCATAGATTTCATTGGATTGAAGCAATAGAGTGCCAGCTAAAACTCAGATTAAAGCAATTTAATGTTAATCAAGTTAATTTTTCAAATTTGCTTACATTTAGGGTTTTTACCCTTCAAAATTTCAGCTTGTGCTTTTGCTCTTACTGAAATTACTGCTGTGTGCTGCTTGTCTGGTGCTTGCTATCTTGGTGACCAATAAAATTGTGCCTTTGTCATCCAACTAGTTTTCAAGGTCACTTTTCCCCCGAGTTGGAAAAAGCTTTGAATAAACTGTGGGGAGAGTTGGGTCCTGCTTCTTCCACTGACTTGTTTTTTTAAACTTTAGTTGAGTTACCTAACAGCTCTGTGCTATTTAAACGGAGAGTTGAATTGGAAGATTTCTAAGATTCCTTTAGGAATCCTGAAATTCTGTGGCTATGAATGAGTGTACATTAACTTTTTTTTTTTTTAATTTGGAGTATGCATTTAAGCTTATGCACTGTTTAGAAATATCACTCAAGGATTTGCCCATGATTGTGGTGCACTGTTACAGGCCTCACAGCCACCTGTCTGTCACCAGCAGAATTTCGATGCAGAGTATGTGTGTGCTTGTGCCTGACAGTTCTGGAGCCAGCCTTGTGGCCTGATGCTGTGGTCTCTGGTCTCTACCAAGGCTCCAGTTGCCCACAGCCTTCATGTCTCCCTTTGCTGGCTTGTCATCAGCTGTCGGCTGACAGTGACGGTAGCTGTGTAAGGGTCTGGGTGGAGGTCAGCAGGAAAGCTGTCATTCCAGTCCCTTTCCTTTGTTCCTCTGAGACTGGCAAGCACAGCAGTGTCATTTGGAGGTCCTTGTAACTTAGGCAGAGCTGTCTGTCGAAGGACTGGTGCTTTTGTCGCTTTGTACTTCCTCCATTAGTCTGAGGTCTTAGGATTTATGAGTTTGCATATTAATATTATTTCTCTCCTTTTTTTCCTCCTTAATGCCCATGTTGTAACAGTGTATAGCATGTATGCATAATTATTTTTCATTTAAAAAGATATGGATTTATTGCTTTGATCTTTCCTTAACCTTGAACCTTTGACCTTTTGGTGTCTTGATATATTTAGAGAGGGGAAGGATGCCTGTGATTCCTTAGGAGGTACTACTCCTAGGTTCTTTTCAAACAAGAAGAAGCAGAGTTTACAGTATTGGCAGCCTTATGTTGCCAGGCTTTTGTGGCCTGGTTATTGGCACATGAGATTGTGTGGAGCAAAGTTGCTGTCGTCCTTTCAACTTCTGATCCTGCTGTTGCTTGCAGTTTCATTATTTTGGTGGGTTCACATTTTGGCAGTGTTTGGACATCTGGTATCCTAGTAATCCTTTAATTCCATGAGTGTGTATTATATACAGGTCAGTGCACTGCGTCATCTCACAGACTGTGCCGTGTGTTAACTGGAAACCATTGTTCTTAAAAGAAACAATGGCCACTGGGATCTCTGTCTTATGAAAGTGTTATGTCACAGAAGTCACAATTATCAACTATTTGCTGGCCATTGGAACCTCTGTCTCCCTGATGAAACTCTATCACCTCCCAACGCCCCCTTTCCCCCTCCCCATCCCCCCACTTCCCACCCTATCCTCCCACCCCCTTGTTCTATAGTAAGGTAGGTTTTCCACACAGAGGTCAGAGTGATGGCACACCACAGTTTTGGACAACTGGCCCTGGACTCTCTTTCTTTATGTGGTGGAGGCTAGCAGTAGATTTTCCTTTTGTCGTGGAGTTGGTTCCAGGTTTTGCTAAGGTAGGATTCAAGTGGTCATGGTTTCTGAAGCAAAGTACTAATTACAGTGTCAACTTCTCTGAGAAGGAAGGGAGGAGAAAAAATGTTACATGAGATCATTAGTGTTAATAATTGATTATTTAAATTTATACTGTTGAAATGAATGCTGTAATGCTCTGCAAAGATAAGTTAGTTACAGATCTAATGGGCATTTATTTATTTATTTGGTAAATACTTACTGAGTTTCTGTTTTAGGCTTAGGCCCATAAAAAGGATGAGTTTTGGGTATGTATTTGGGGGTACAAGGCTATATGCTCACTAAAAATTCATTTTATTAGTAGTTTAACAGCAACTAGATTAGAACACTCTAGAATAAATGTTTTCCCTGGTATGATGTTAATAGCATTTAATTAATCTAAACTAATGCTTTTCAATGCATTATTTTGAATTTTCATACATGTTTTGGAGTTTGGCCTTGAACTGTATCCTGATCTCTGGGTATAATGATCTTAGTTGTTAATTTTCCAGGGGCCAAGGAGATGTTGCTGGTTTGTTCCATATTCCTGACCATCACAGTAGATGTTTTGATAATATCTGAGATTCGTTAATCCCACATTTGTTGTTAACCCCACATTTGTCAAGCCCACCGTGGTATATATGACTAATTATAATTAGTTTAACACCCTCTGGGAGATATTTATAGTTTTAGAGCAGAAGTTGTTAACACCATGATTATTAAACTCTACTAGATGCTAGACACTGAGATAAATGAGGGGAGAACAAAGAGGGTTCCTGTAACTTGGAGAGCCCACAAACTAGTAAATGAGTCTCTTCATTTTGGTTTTGGGATGGTGAGATTTTTGAGCTGGGATATCTTTCTGTACCTTTTCTGTTTGCTTGGAAATGGGTTAGCAGATTGGTGGACAGGTTATTACACTTGAATATGTAGTCCATTGAGGGAGTTCTTGCTTTCCAGTAGGGATTAAGACTTGCTAAATGAGTCTGACCCATTGTCTTGTCTTATGTGAAGATGGCCTTGAGGTTTCTTGTGAGAGTTTGGTTCTCTGATTTGTGGTCAACCTCAAAGGTTAAGGATGCTACCCTAGGGCACACTTGGGCTCCCTTAAAATCCATTACGTGAGTGAGGAATTAATCCGCCTTGTTTGAAATCTTCTGTCTTTTCAACCTCCAATACCAGGTGACAAAATGAATTCCATAAATATAACATAGTCTTTTGTTTTATTTAACCTAAACCCACTTTCTGACCTTTAGGTACTCCCTGTATTTTATCCAGGGATTGATGAACATTTTGGTTTATCCCCTTACTTGACTTTATGATTTTTAGACATTAACTACATCCCTCTCAATTTTTTTCTCTAAACTCAAATTCTCATATTTTTAGTCTGCCTTTGATACCTAATCACAGAAAACTCAGCCTTATTTTCTTATCATTACACATCCATCGATGCCATCAAAACTTAGAGTTTAATTCTCAGGTGCAGGAGAGCTATACTTGTAGGAGAAATCATGGCCCAGGGACCAGGGAAAGTACTTGTTTCTTAAAAAAAAAAAAAAAGAATAGAAAGAAGAAGTTATGTGATTACATTATGAAATTATGTAATGCTCATTAAAATATTTTAGTTTATGATGGATGACATATGTGAACAAAGTCATTTCGAAAAAAAAAATGGCTACAGAAAAGTGATGAATGTTCAACACTGTGAGAGGGGAAAAGAGCTCCCTGGGTCAGGGGACCTGCTTTCTCTGCCTGATTCCTCTGCAGAAGGGCTTACCAACGACTCTGGAAAATCAGTTTCACCTCTGGTCCTCAGTGTCCTCATTTGTTCAGTGAGGAATTCTGGCAAAAATTTATTTTCATCACCAAAGTTCTATGATTCTGTGTATTTAAACATTCTTTTAACAAATCCCTTTTTAAAATCACTTGAACAAAAATACTGATTACTATCAAATCATGCATTATAATTTAGGATAGAGTCAAGTCACTCTAGTATGATGGTGCAACAATAAAAATCCACTGTAAATTCTTAGATTTGGGTACACAGTGTGCCATCATTTCTCCTATGTATGTAATGAAAGAATTTCCCAGTCATTAGATAGCCTTGAACTGGACAAGTACTGGCATCTGCCCTTTTTTCTGTATCATCTTTATAAAGGTGCTTTGCTCGATCTAACTGGCAGTATTTGTAGATAAATCAAGAACTTTTTCATCCGAACAAAGCTACTGCCCTCATTTTGCTTTTTCTAGTGTTATTTTATTATCTCTCCTTTCTCTGGATCTGCCATTCCCTCTTTCCCTCCCATCTCCCCTCCTTCCCTTCCTTCCTTCCACTCCTTAGGGGAATTAGTTAGCTAGGATTCGTAGGTTATTTTGGAGAATAAAGCTCTAAATATTTGCTTGGCTTAATGATCGTTTGAGAGGAATAGTTATCTCTAACCACTATCTGGCATATCTGCTGTCATCTTTTTTAAGTTAAATTACAATAATTGGGAACCTCTGAGCAGTTCTTACGGTCAGAAGTTTGGGTCAGAAGTTTGTCCCCCTGCCCCTTCCTTTTAATTGACGTTTAAGGGGAAAAACAAAACTTACAAAACCAAAAACCTTGTTTGCACTGTTTTAGCAATTTTCTGGAATTATGTTGATACTTTGCAAATCTTGTTTATTATAGAAAGATTATACTGGTCAAAAAACTTCCAGCTTTTTAAGTTGACCTCAAAACAGTATAATTTTGTATGTGTATGTGTTTTGTTTATTGCATCTATGAAAGCATTTTTCCATTCTTTTTGAACTCAGGAATTTTCAAATTAGTCAATTAGTTATGCATATCCCAGCTCATTCGGCATCATATGTGGTAAAAAATTGCATTTGGCTGTTTGTTGTGGAGTCTTTTATACTAAGGATATGGCATTGAAATGTAAGCCTACTTCACTGAATATATTAATACTGTTTTGAGCATTACAGGTCTTGGCCATTAAGTTTTATACTGTCATTTGGCTCTTGCCACTTAGCTTTGTAATTATTTTCATATGATTTGGTATTTATGTTTATTGAAGTATAGTCCAATTGATGGCAGGATGATTTCATTCTTCAGAAATGAAAAATTTTTAGATATTTTGAAGACATGAAAACACTCAAGAAATTAGAGACTAAATACTATATGCAAAACTGATTTATTTTTACAGCTCTAAAAATTATGTTAGCTTAGGAATATGTATGATTTGGTTGGAGAAAATAATTTTCATTTTTAGAACATCAAATTTCAAAGTCATACCATAGTTTATTCTGATATTAATTAAATACATTAATTGAATTACATTTAAGTATTTTTTACATTTGTTAGAAATGGCTTGCTAAGGTGTCTGACTTCTCGTGAGAAGTGAGCGGAAATTAACATTGCAGGGACATTTATGTTTCTGGGCTTGTATGTTCTCAGTAACAGAAACCCAGCACATAATCATTTTCGGAGTAGGAGAAAATGGAGAAAACATGCCCAGACTGAATAGAACTTTAGTGACGTCTCACTTTTTTTATACCTCACTTGTATCATCTGCATGGACTTCTGGAAAATGTTGCTTCGGGTGAGACAAACGATTTAGTCCTTGCCTATGTTATCTTCTTTCTTATTTGATTTGGTTACTTAAGCTACTGCTGAAAAAGAGGACTGTGAGATACTCAGGGAGAAGGTTGGAGAGTGTTAGGACTCATCTCTGCCACTTTTTTTTTTTTTTTTTTTTTTGAGACAGAATCTTGCTCTGTCACCCTAGATGGAGTGCCGTGGCGTAAGCCTAGTTCACAGCAACCTCAAACTCCTGGGCTCAAGCAATCCTCCTGCCTCAGCCTCCCGAGTAGCTGGAACTACAGGTGCACGCCACCACACCTGGCTAATTTTTTCTATTTTTACTAGGGACGGGGTCTCACTCTTGCTCTAGCTGGTCTTGAACTTTTATTTCAGGCTTTAATTATAGTACATTATGGCATAAATTAAGTATAAGTATAAAGCTGTACTTTTCCATATCTGTTTGGCCTTACATTTTAAACTAGGCTACACAATGCATAGATTTCATTGGATTGAAGCAATAGAGTGCCAGCTAAAACTCAGATTAAAGCAATTTAATGTTAAGTTAATTTTTAAAATTTGCTTACATTTAGGGTTTTTACCCTCCTCAAAATTTCAGCGTGGGCTTTTTGCTCAAGTGAGCCTCCTGCCTTGGCCTCCCAGAGTGCTAGGATTACAGGCGTGAGCCACTGCGCCCAGCCCATCTCTGCCACTTTTGCAGGAGGGTTTTCCCGTGGCAGAACCCCAGATGGCACACAGCACCCAGGCCTGGGACAGGAGAGCCCACAAAAGGAAAAAAAAAAGACATGTTTCACTTTATGTTCTCATCATTTGGTGATGAAGCCAAATATAGCAGTGGTGCCAAAAGTTGGCCCTGAGGTTTCTAGCAGTACAGATTGGTTGACAAGAAAAGTTCTTTCCATTTCTTTTTTCTTTTCTTTCTTTCTTTTTTTTTTTTTAACGAGACAAGGTCTCACTATGTTGCCCAGGCTAGCCTCATACTCCTGGGCTCAAGGTATCGTTCCACCTCAGCATCCTGAGAAGCTGGAACTACAGGCACAAGCCACCAGGCCTGGCTATCTGTTTCTGCTTTTTCTAGGGTTGGGGTCTCACTTTGTTGCCCAGGCTGGAGAAGTACAGTGGTGTGATCATAGCTCACTGCAGCCTTCAGTTTCTGAGCTCAAATGCTCTTCCTGCCTCAGTCGCTTGAGTAGTTGGGACTGCAGATGAGAGCCACTGTTGGTTTTTAATGACATCTTCAACTTGACTCTTTTCAGGATTCCCAATCACAAACAATTCAATGGCCAAAAAGCAGTCATTGATACCTGAGTCTGATTCCAATTCCATGATAGCAACCTCAGAGCTTTCAGAACCCACATGACATCGTTATTGTGTGTTGAAGAACTTTTTTAGCTAACTCTGAAAGAAAATGGTTCCTCCCTATTAAGTTTTCTTTTAGTATTTCAGTATCATTATTTTAATCTTTGCTTTCTCCCCCTTGCTTCCTTTGAAGAAAACAATTATACTAGTGGCTTCTACATTTCCAAGCAAAATTCTTTAGTTTTTTAAGACAGTTTTTGCAGAGCGCCCAATTTTGTGACATCGTAACCAAGCAAGTAGGCCCTGGAATGTTCATTCTCTTCTGTTAGCTAGTAGATGTTTGCCCATGGTGATTTCCCTGCTGCTTTCGAGGAATTTTGCAGACTGCCAACTGCCACGACATTTTACACTTTTACAACTACTCTTTCTAGTTTTAAAAACTTATCTACAAAGTCTATCACAGAATTTATACTTCCCTTTTCCTAATTTCATAAAAATATTTCCCTGTCTTCAGAATATCTACATTTTCCAATTCTAATCCTGCCTTCAACTGAACTCTACTTGGATAAACTCAGATACCAAATCACATGAAAATAATCACAAAGCTAAGTGGCAGGAGACATCTGTTGATTCATTTGTAAGTGGTACAGGACAATATTTGACTCTTTGAACAGGTTTTTCTCTACTGGTACATTTCCTCTAAAAGAGGCAAGAATTTGCTGCATAAATAGTATATAATCTTTTATAATTAACAAAACTCATGATAACATTTTATGATTGAAAATGACAGTACAGAAAAATACATTGCCCTTGTATGTAAGAACTTTGCTAATATTTTTCTTACATTTCTTGGCTGACATTTGAAATGACTGAAATTTATTTATTTATCTTTTAAACCTGCTACTCACAGTATTTGGTTGTTTATGAATATTGATTAGGTTACCTTTCATAATGATGTTAATGCTATGGAAGTGAACGCTGAAGAATGACTTTCTAAAAAGTGTTTTTATTTAGTGTGGTTACCCCCATATCATTTAAGGAATTTTTTAAACACTTGCAGGATATTGCATGCATTTTAAAGATGTATTTGGTCATCTCTTGCATTTGGAAATACATGTTTTGTTTGATAGTATTTGTAAATCATATATAGAGATTTCCTTTTTAGATTAAATTGCAGTGTTCAAATGTGCCTAGGAGCTAGATGTTCCTCTCATCATTTCATTGAAAGAAAGGTGCATCTCAGTGATTAGCTTGAAAGCAGGGGTTCTCAGCCTTGGCTGCACATTAGATTCACCTGGGAACCTCTGAAGATTTTCATTCCCAGGCTGTATCCTAAACCAATTTACATCAGCCTCCCTGGGGCTGGGACACAGACATTGGTTTTTCAAAGCTCCCCAGGCAATTTCAATGTGTAGCCTTGGTGGAGATCTATTGCTATAGAATAAAGTTAGAAATAGTAACTCCTCAGATTTAACTGCACATGTTGTTGGAGCTAGAGTAGTCTGATTTCTTAACTAAGTAGCTGAGTAGGATATTTTGCCACCATTGTCAGATAAAGAAGAATTTTTTTAGGATTTACGTAAGTTGTGCAAATATGGCAATTTGGTTAAGTATAGTTTAATGTTTTGAATTCAGAATCCAGTTAAACTCTTCCTTTTCAGTAACAGTAACTCTTTCTTTCCTCTGGTGCTTTGTGAATCTCATGTTCTCAGGGACAAAAGAAACCAGGCTTTAACTTTTTCCTAATTCTTGTATCTCAAAACTTACATTATTTCTCTTTGTTCTGAACCCTTTGTATAAGTACATATTTAGACTCTTTATTCCAAAAGAGTTTGAGGCAGCTTACCAGGATACGTGAAGTATGACAAGGTGGTATAAATTGAACACAGGGTGAAATAATTGGGAAAAACACAGATTGGGTCAATGTAGAATCAGGGAGCGAAGCTAAAAATTTATGACGAAATGACCTGACCATGCGTTACTGGAAACTCCTTGAGCCAGCGGGGCCAATGAGTGCGGCTTGTGACATTTCTCTAGGAAGAGGTGAATGCTGCTGGCAAGGTCTGTCTCTCTGTGCCTTTAAGTCTTAGTCAGGAACTTGGGACACCTGAGACACACCTGAGACGAGTGATCAATGTGGGGATGCTCACATGCCAGGAAGGAACTGAGACATCGAGAACAGGAGACTAAATTAACTTTTAACATTTGTGTTATGTGCTAGGCATCCTGCAAGGAGTTTTATGTATCTCATTTTGCTTATTTCACAATAATTTTATGTGGTTGGTAGTATAAATCTCGTTTTACAGAAAGGGAAACTGAGGCTCAAAGCTAAGGGATAATGCCTGGGTAATCAGACCAGCTGTGACTTTGAGTGTAGCTCTTCTTAAGTATTTTCTGGAAGCTCAGATGCTTGTTAATCACAGTTCCTGCTTATCCTCAGTACTATTTATAGGAGAAATAATATTTTTTGGAGGGGATAACAAAGGCCATGTAGCAATATGAGAAAATCTCTCATAAATATTTAAACATAGTTTGTTTTTTCATTTTTACAGTTTTGTTTTGGGGGAGTGTCCTTCCCAACCCTTCGTATTTCCAGGGTAGGATACTCTGTGTATCACGTATTCCCCACCAAACCTAGTATGCCCCTCATAAGAGGCCTGTGCCATGCTCTGGTTTGGCAGATTTCAAGGGGCTGGCACAGCAGCAGTGTGTGGGTGTCCCTCTTTGATTTGTCTTCCGCCCACATGGCTCCCAGTAGAGGGGCACTGGCATGGTTGCCACTTTGGTTGTAGCACTTGGAGAGGACGTGTTACTTGCTACCCCATTTTAGGTTGGTTTTCCCGCTCCTGTGAAATTACACTTGCGATGCATTTCAGATGAAGCTGCACGAACAAACCCGGCTCTCTAAGCCATAGGAAAGATTAAACACCGTGCCATGGCTTGGTTTGGCACCTGATGACATGTCTCAGTCTTATTTCACTGGCTTCTAAGGGAGCCAATTTGTCATATTCCTTGGCTATATTTTTGGCAAATGTGTTTGCCTGTATTTCAGACTTTTGTGATTTTTTCCGACTTTGACCTCGTGTTTTTCTGTCCCGATGAATTTTTTACCCTTTTCTGCCCTTGTGGAATTCAAACCACTTTAGTACTGCAGTTTCCCTTATTTCCAGCTTTGTTCCTTATCTTCCTTATCCCTCTGACTTGGCAAGGCGATGCTGGTGGCCTGACCACCTACTTGGCACTTTTGACCTGTCACTGTCATTGTGACAGCCTATGCTCCTTCCTCTCATTCCTTCAACCCTGGCGCCTCTCTGCCTGCCTTCAAAGCTCAGACTACTGCTTTGCCTCTCAGAGTCTGGTTCCTGGACCCACCACATCAGGATCGCTTGGAAGCCCGTTAGAATGCAGATTCTCAGGCTCTGCCCCAGCCCTTCTGGATCGGAATCTGCATTTTAGCGAGTTGCTCAGGCAATCTGTGTGCATATCCAAGTTTGGGAAGCATTGCTCTCACACTTCTACCATGGGCTGTGACCTAATTAAGGGAATAGGGTATTAGAACTCATTCTTTCTGTAGGGAGAATTGGCTGAAACACTTTTATTATCTCAATTTGTTCACCTTTAAGCAACACTTCGGTCATTTTTAGGGATAGGGACTAATGAATATGTTTGGGAATAAATGTCTTTTTGTTAAAGAAGTTAAGGCATTGGGGAAAGCTTGGACAATGTAGTTGGTAGATTGTTATCAAGGAAGGTTTCAAATAGTAGCCATCATCACTATTTTGAAAAGAAACGTAGGGGGTAGTTTTGGGGAAATCCTATTTATATTTTTCAAGTTACTTTCTTATACTTTTCTAGAAGGCAAATAAACAACAAGTTTATATATAAACTAAAATAAGGGTTAGATAGGCCTGTAGAGTCTATCTTTATCCCATTTGTGGAAACATTATGGGGGTCAGTGGTAGCTCAGGGGACAGCTGGGCTGCATGGGTGCAGGACTCAGGGTGATACATGATCAGACTGACCCAGGTCCACTCTCAGGCTCCCTACCCCTTTGACTGGTCTTACGCTGCTCCTTTGGTTGTATTGGTATGGCAGTATCTGTGCCATTTTAAATTCCTTTTTAAATTCTTAGGACCATTTAATGTCCAGTTGGTATCTCTAAGACCCAGAGTTTTGAAGGAATAGAATTTGGTAAGTTATATCCCTGGGTTATCTAATAGATTGCACACACGTGCATGTGCACACCCGTGCACACACACACAGATGTGCTCACTGCAATGTCAAAGAACGTGATACTCCGGGCAGAAAGTGATACCAGCCCATCTAAATACAAAGGGCTAAAAAAAAAAACGCGTTTTTCCAGACTCTGACCCAACCGCGCCTCTGATGTAAAAGAATTTCCTTTCTTTTGAGCATTGGTTGTGTATTGTGCATTTTGATTAATGATTTAAAAGTTTGGAGTTACCGAGCTAGAAAGACATTCATTTACATTTTAGAGCACACTGCATTGTTCTCATTTCTGTGAGCACAGAGGCATCTGTTTAAACTGGACCCTACCTAACGCTGCAGGCCATCAAAGTGGGCCAGCCCCACACTGAGCCGATGCAGGTGCCTTGAAATAGGAGTGGCCGGGGCGGCGTTCCATTTCTCCTTCAGAAGCGTCTTATGGCGTCAGAACCTAATACCGGAAACAGATGGAAACTGGACCTCAGGTTTCAGATCTTGTTCAAAGGACAAGAGTTGCTGAATTGAAAAGTGTCAGATTTACAAAACCTGTAATCATTTAAATGGATGAGGGGAATGATGAAGGGAAGATGTTGTATATATAAAGAAAATAGAAAAATTAGTGAATTTCTTAGGAGTTTATCCTTAGTAAAAAGTACTTTAAGTAAACATATATATTAATAAATGTATATGTGTTACATGTTGCAGCATTTTTGGCCAAATTATCTGACATATAAGGTCATCTTGGTAATTTGAGGATTAGGTAGTACTTGATATGCAAAGATAGCCCAAATTGAAATGTTCTGCCCAGATAACTTTAACTCAAAGTTAACTAGAAGCTCATTATGAGTGAATGTATTTAGAAGATGCAAAAATATACTCTTGTTTCATCATAAATATTTAATAGAAAAAATGAGGTTTCTTTGATGACTTAGGTTATTCTTGCGGTTTTCGGATAGCATCTTGAAAGTCAGTTAGGCTGGTCTGGTGCCTCTTTGATTGAAGGTTGCATTAGACCAAAGCTTTATGGTAGTCATCTGGCAATACCTTGAAACAACAAACCAAAACCAATATGAACTTGAGTATCACAGAAAAATGTGGTTTATTAAAGGTTTTCATTTAACTTATTTCAAAGCTTTGTTATTTTATATCTTTATGTAAAACTTGTTTTCTCTATAGCTGCGTTTGTAAACTGTGACCCACAAAGCATCATTTTCCAGCTTTGCTGATATGGATTAAACTAGGAGAGTTTATCTACTGCAGGACTTCCCAGAGCCTTTGACAGTACTAACATTCCCTATGGCTCTTTTAGAGTGAGATATAGTATCTGATGTTTCCCAAGCTTATTTTACTTTGCCTACCCCACTCCCCCTACCTCACGTTATTTTCTCAGTGGAATATCTACCATGGTAACTAGTTTGGGAAATGATACTCTAGTATTTTCATATGTATTTTCTCATTTCCCATCACAAAAGTGCTGAGAAACAGAGATAGTTTTCTTGTCCCGTTTTAGATGAGGGAGGAGCTGAGATCCACCAGAGTTCAGGCTGGCACCAGGATGCAGGTCCCCTAATAACTCACCCAGTCTTGTGTCTCGCTGTCCAGCCTTCATTTCAAGGAGAAGGCACTGAGTCCCATGTGGCAAGGCTCTCTGCTGGCAGAGTGGGGGTTCAGCTGGGTGCTGTGGTGATCTGAAGTTCCTCTGTCCCATGGCTGGTCCACAGGCCTCTGTGATCTCCTGTGGAGAAGTTTCTAATTCTAGAGAGTTGATAATGAGGGTAAGAAAGTTGGTCCTTATGTAACTTCTTTGAAGTAATGGCTTAGGCCACCCCCGGCGTATGCTCTTAAACAGGAAGTTACCCAGGTGCTCAGCTGTGATTCACTTGTGTTTTGCTTCCCACTTTTCTCCCTGTGGTACTATGTCATATTCTGCTTTTTCTATAGAAGGAAATTCAAGCCATGAGTCAGTGCAGCCATCCCAACGTAGTGACCTATTACACCTCTTTTGTGGTGAAAGATGAACTTTGGCTGGTCATGAAGTTACTAAGTGGAGGTAAGTGGGTTTTATTGTTTTTTTTTTTTTTTCCTGCCTTTTGTTAGAGCAAGCATATTGAATAAGATTTTAGGTTTGGTCCCCTTGTTCCTGTATTTGAGAGTTTGTTTGGTTTATCATTGTCTAGAGGATAAAGTCCATATTTCTTAGTGTTGATCTTCAGAGACTTTTTCTTTTGAGACCGAGTCTCACTCTGTTGCCCTGAGTAGAATGCCGTGGCGGCAGCCTAGCTCACAGCAACCTCAAACTCCTGGGCTCAAGCAATCCTTCTGCCTCAGCCTCCCGAGTAGCTGGGACTACAGGCATGTGCCACTATACCCAGCTAATTTTTTCTATATATTTTTAGTTGTCCAGCTAATTTCTTTCTATTTTTAGTAGAGACAGGGTCTCACTCTTGGTCAGGCTGGTCTGGAACTTCTGAGCTCAAATGATCTGCCCGCTTTGGCCTCCCAGAGTGCTAGGATTACAGGTGTGAGCCACCGCGCCCGGCCCAGAGTCTTTCATAATTCGGCTTACCTTCATAGAGTGTGTGTGTCCCCTCCGCCATGTGTTAAATACCCCAACCTTGCAGGTACAGGTGTGGCCCCTAAGTACCTTACGTGCTCTGGTGCCTCTGGGCCCTGACCTGTGCTCTCCCTCTCCTTCCCTTTCCATATATGCGCAAGCCCATGTCCTTTCTGTAGCCATTGCTTACCCTTCAGAACAGTTAACCAGTCATTTATCTTTAAACTGTTTCTTTTCTAACATTATTCAGGTGCTTAACACATTGTAATATATTGAATTATTGCAGTGCTGTTTGTTAGAACTTTCTGTGATGATGGAAATGTTCTGTAGCTGTGCCATCTGCTTTCTGCTAATCACATGTGACTCTCACGCACTTGACGTGGCTAGTGTGATGGAGGGACTGAGTTTCTATTAAATTTTAATTAACTTATATTTAAATCACTTCATGTGGCTAGTGGCCGTAGTGTTGGACAGTGCAGATTTAGGTTGTGGACTTCATGAAGAAAGAACTGTCTAATGCATGTTGAATTCATTGAACCTGCCGTCCACTGGGTGCTCGATAAACGTCATTTCAATTGACATGGAGAGAGATGTGTGCTAAATTATTTGCTTGCTGTGTTGACCAGAAGTGGCACCATTCTCATCCTATTGTTGCATTTGGGAAGGAAAAGTAACTTCCTCTCTGTAGCCTCAGGTCCCTGAAGTTATGCAAGCCATTGACAGTTTGTAAAGCACTTTCACATTCCTATATTTTATTTATTTTCATCACTCTCAGAAAGGGGATGAAAATGATAACTGTTACCTTTATTGAACATTTACTCTGTGGCTAGATCCCATCCAAGGCAATTTACTGACCTTCTCTCATTTACTCTTGACAACATTCCTGAATGGCCTGTGTCACCATCCCTGTTGTACATAAATTACACCAAAGCTCAAGAGAGTTTAGCAACTTGTCAAGGTCACACACATAGTAAATGTTGGCCTGGATTTTGTGACTCTAGAACCTGTTGACTTAAAAACGGTGCTATGCTGCAAACGTTTTTACCTTCATTCTACAGACCCAGGCACTTAGAAAGCCTGAGTGACTTCCTTAGTGACACCTGACATACCCACGTCTCTAGCATGTTCTCTTTCTAGAGTATCACTCCCTGTGTGTCTTTCTGAAACATGAAGTATGATTTAGGAGCAGAGGAGAACATTTTGCTTTGAATGGACAAAGCCCCAACTGGCAGAATTTATATGCTAGAGCTCATTTTAGTTTGCAGACCCAGTTTCAGCTAAGGCTGAATCTAGGAACACATCTTGAATTTTTTTTTTTTTTTTTGAAAGAAACTCTCTTAGATCAAATAAAGGCCCCAAAATGAGATGACGAAGACATCGTAATTGGCTTGAGTCCACTTGTGTAGGTCTCAGCAGGGAACCTGGGAGAACTTAGTTCTGTTCTGTTCCCAGTCTTACTCAATCCTATTAGTCATTGTTTCCTTGAGTGCCTACTTTAGTTTTTAATTAAAAAGGAAAGAATAAAAGAGAAAGGAAGCCTGCCCAGGCTGGACTGCCCCTTGGTTCTGCAGAGGGTTATGCTTTGCCAGCAAGATTATCTTCGTGGATTTTCCACCAACTCCGAGGAAATGAGAAATTCTGGTGACCTGAGACCCTTGAATAGTCCCAGATACTACCCTGGTCAAGCTGAAGATTTCACCTTAATTAACCTTCTCTTTTCTGAGGAGAATCTGATAGAAAATTTCATTGACTTTTTAAAAGAGTCCAATTTAATCTCTCTGGGCTTTAGGTAAGAGGAACAGGTTTTAAACAGGTTTCCACAGGAGAATGTGGGCAGATGTGGATTCTTGTTCACTTTTCTTTTAGCAAGCCAGAAAAGCATACATGCCCGGTATGGTATATCCCTATGAAATGTTTTTGGAATTAGCATTTTCTAAATGACACAAAAATCCAAGAGCCAATGAATAAACTGATTTTGTTTCTCTCTGAGGGGGGAGAATATGCATTTGTTTTCTTCTATTTTATTTCATCACATTGGCTCTCTTAATGAGGGGCAGGCAGCTAGTCCGGTGTAGTAATATCTGATGGGGAAACTCAATCCTCTTAGTTAATTATAAAGAGCCTAGAGCCAAATTCTGGTCCTGAGGTAAGCTGTTTGTTAACTCTTCAGAAATGTTGAGCCCCCAGGTAATTATGGCTTTTAAAATGACCCAGAGGTTTGGAATATTAATTGATATGTGTTGAAACAAGAATTCACAGTGCCAAGGATACTACTCTGTATATATTAATAGTAACAAAATACTAGGTATTATTTCTTTATTGTAAGTGTCAATACATCAAGCATCAGGTAAATGAAAATAAAGATTGTGTAGTGTCGCAGGAAGGAATCTTTTGGTGATGAACAGAAGTTTAGAGGCAATATACCTCTTTTCCCCTCCCACCTGGGATTTAGGTGTTCAGGAAGAGTGGTGGTCCTTTCTCTCAGTGGGTCACTGCTGCCTTTTTTCCTGGCCTGGCCTCCTCCTACTCCTTTCTTTGTCAGTCAGATCCCCTGCACACTCTGTGAAGTCTATAACCTGTAGATTATTTCTCTAGGGAAAAGGGACTAACCATGAAGTGGCCATGAACAATCTTCTGGTTCCTAATCCTCACTAAGTTCACACCAAAAGTGCTCCTGCAAACCTGGGTTTAGTGTTTTGGTCATGGGGCTGCCCTTCACTTGTTTGTACACCTTGGGAATACTCATATTAGCTAAATAAGCAACACCCAATATGTTGACATTCCCATTTAATTTTCCCTGAACAGCGGAGTCCTAGTCTGAAAAGGTAATGAAGGTGTTTATAAAATTAAAAAATTCTGATTCTTTTGTCTGTCCACTTAGGTTCCATGTTGGATATCATAAAATACATTGTCAACCAGGGAGAACACAAGAATGGAGTTCTGGAAGAGGCAATAATAGCAACAATTCTTAAAGAGGTTTTGGAAGGCTTAGATTACCTACACAGAAATGGTCAGATTCACAGGTATGGCATTGGCAGAGATGTTTAAATTCATCCGTTCATATTTTTAGCCCACGTTTGTAAAGAATGTTAAAGAAACACATGCAGCAGGTAGGTACTGACGTTACTTCTAACTTAGATAGGCTAAGTAGATGGGAAAAGAGGATTTAAGAAAGAAAGGAGACAGCAAGTTTTGATGAATTATATTGATATCCTTGGGATCAGTTTATTTGCTTTCACTGAAATAAGAGCAGAATATGAAAGGTTCTATGTGGATGCATTAAAAAAATTAGGTAACATAACTACTTTTAAAGTGCGCTTAGTTGAGCTGGATAGCATCTCTAGCTTTCTGATACAGGCAGTGCTGTTCTAAACATTGTAATATGTTAATTATTTTTGACATGGTAATGAGAGGGAAGGAGGGGGCACTAATTTCATCTTTTTTTGTGACATAAAAAGCCAATTCTTTAGATAGGCAAATAGCATAGAATGTGAGTGCCTGATGTTTTAAATGAGTTAGTGCCGCTTGGGCTCTTAGGAATTTTTGCAAGTTTTGCAAGTAAATAAACATTTACCAGTAATACTAATAATGTAAGCCCCGTACTCCAAACTATAAATGAGCTGTATATTTAATATCCACTGTATTTTTCAATAACTAGAAAAAATATTACTTTGGAAATCAAACCTATAAATTGCAAATTGTGTTAAGATTACTCTGTACAGCTTCTATAGTAAAGAAGCTAATGTATAATATTATAATGAGTATTTACAGTCAGTATCTCACCAGAGGAAAGACTGATAAAGTTCATTTTTTAGGAGATGGAATTAATGTGGAATTGCACCACAGACAAACTTAGGTGGAAGTAGAACAGCTGTACATAGACTGGGCTGTAATACTTGATAAAATGACAGTATTGTGAGTTCACGGACAGTCTCTAACTCTGAAACATAAAATAAAGACTTTACTCACGAGTGATTTAATTGAATATGGATAATGATGTCACAGAAAATATTTGTTCCTAAAATCCTAACTGTCCCCCAGGAGTAAACTGTAAAATGACAGTGTATCCTTATAACTTTTAAAATTTATAATATAACTTTAATATTTAGAAAATAATTATGTCAAACAGCCGCTTTGTATGATGTATTTAAAAATTTTCCTGAGTGACTCTTTAAATAAACTGTAATGTCCATACTCCCCAATTTATTCTCTGTTTCTTTTTTCTAATAGGGATTTGAAAGCTGGTAATATTCTTCTGGGTGAGGATGGTTCGGTGCAAATAGCAGGTAAAGCCAATAAACATAAAAATTCTTTACTTGTTTACGGAAGTGTTACAGTTTCAAGGAGTGTAGAATTGCTCCTGAGAAATGAATAAATGCATGTAATCTCTTTTAAGAATGTATCTGGACTGCCCTGTTTTACATGACATATTTACAGAATGTTTGGGTCTGAAGGATAACATGTTTTCCTGTTGCTTTGATACATTTTCATCAGATCATGCTGTAAAAACTGCTATTTCAGTACATAGCCTTTTGCTAAGGAACAATTTTACTTTCAATTTTATTATATTTTCTACCTTTCAGATCAAATAATAGAAATATTGATATGACTGCAGGACAAACACTTTTGGAAAAGCTTTTTGACGAGTTTGAAAGTTTAAAACATTGTACATACTAAATAAAAATTAATGAAGAGGTGGCTGAAAGAATTGTGAACCCTTAAAATCTGGGTCTTATTAAGTTCTTAAATCTGACTCAACAGGGCTGTTCTTGGCAGTTGGTAGACAGGGGATGCAGTGAATGTCTGTTGCATGAACACATCAGGTGAGCACCTTCCATGCTCAGAGCTTTTCATTTTGTTACTGGCCCCAGAGTAACCTGAAAGGCCTACGATAAAAATCTAGCCATGTGCATATTCACTCTCGTTTTGTCCGTGTCCATGAAAGTCTGTCTCAGCAATCCTTTTAGCCCTCAACATTTCTCAGTGGGATGCTTTTGGCATTTTTGGCTGGACAGTCCTTCCCTGTACAGGCCTGTCCCCGTCATTGCAGGGAAGAGTAGGAGGAGCCCTCTCATACCCATCACCTGGTTTCAAAAATTATCAATCTTTGGCTATTCTTGATTCATCCATCCCCTCCCTCCCTCTTTTGGAGGCTCTCATCATTGTTAACACTGAATTTTCTTCTTGAGCCGTCTAAGTTAGTGCCTTATGTATGCGTTTCTTGTCCTTACGAGTGGACCTTACCCCACAGGCTAGGAGCAGTTTGAAAAGTACTTCAACTAAGCAAGTAACAGCTGAAAACACCTGTAGGCAAAAATCTTAAACTATCCAGCCCCCAGTAGTCTAACTGTTAAGGAGGCGGGCTCTGGTGTCAACAGCAGGCTTGGTTGAAGTTCTTAGGTCACCACTTAGTAGCTTTTTGACCTTGGGCAAGTTACCAAGTCTCCTTTAGACTCAGTTCCCTTAAAGGAAGATAAAAATATACCCACCTCATCTTTTTTTGTGAAATCAAGGTCCGACGATCTTAACAGTGGCTGGCGTGTAGTAGGCATGCAGGAAATATTATCATTAATTGCTGTTCTACTATAGCTGCTGCTGCTGCTACCACTATGGTTACTGTTACTACTGTCACTATTATTACTGCTGTTACTACAGTTGAGAGGATCACACTGATACTCTTTTGCACTGACTGGAGGTCATGTGTGCCTCAAATTTGCCTTGCAGGAGGTTCAGCTTTGAGAGGGTTTATGAGTTATGGAAAGGCAACACTTATAAATTATGGAATTCAGAAGCTAACTTGCCATTCATCTTGCTCTAAGCAGATAAGGAAGTGCAACTATCTCATTTGCTGTTTTGTGATGAAATGATAATTTTCCA
Organism: Lepilemur ruficaudatus; assembly: GCA_963574885.1. Taxonomy (NCBI): domain Eukaryota; kingdom Metazoa; phylum Chordata; class Mammalia; order Primates; family Lepilemuridae; genus Lepilemur; species Lepilemur ruficaudatus. The sequence continues at coordinate 25,143 of CAUYRT010029382.1, forward strand.
CTAAGAGGGTCAAAAATAGCAGCGAACTGCCTTTGAAATGTGAAGGCCATCCTCCCCCTGCCTGATTCTGTTACTGGAAGCTCTGCCAGTCACCTCATCCCATTATTCTTGTCAGATTAGATGATCTGAGCCTTTGCTGGGCCTTCTGGAACACACTGTCCTTTTCTTTTTCCCAGTAGGAAACCCCCGAGGTAAGATTTCCTGACTTTTTCTTTCCATCTTAGGCCTCTGGGTTTTTTCCTCACCGTGGGTGGTGTTGAGCGTGACCTAGAATGAGGTTGTGCTGCTGCGGGGGCTGCTGGGTTCAGAAGGGTTTATGCAGAAAGAACCCACTTGGGTGGGGAGTGGTGAGGATTAAACAAACTGATATGTAGAGGGCTGTGCCTTTTCTGTGCCTGGCACAGAGTGAGGACTTGGTGTTAAAGCCATTCGGGCCTTCCTTGGGATCCTTCTGTGTATGCAGACAACATGCTTGTATAATAACGTGAGCTGGAATTGCCGTTTCCCGGATGTGTGATGGCCATTTAATAGGCATTTGTGCCATTTCTATATCCCTGGAGCTATAGCTTTCTAGAAGTCACATTTAATTTTCCCCATATTCTCTGACCTGAGTACAGCACTGAATTTATACGGTATTTAAGATTTCAATTTTTAAAAAGTTTTAACTATACAATAAGGTTATTGCCTTAAAGCATTTTTTAATGTCTCCTTGGAACAGGTAGCTGTTACTGCTGTCCTCATTTTATAGGAGATTGACTTTCTTGGTCAGGGAGTTGGTCACCGCCTGAACAAAAACTAAGACCAGGAGTCTTTGGGTCTTTCACTGGCATCTTTGTCTGGTGGGCGAGATAGGGGAGGTGAGTGGAAGAGTTGAAAGCAGAGACAGCAACAGCAGGAGTGAGAGTGTCCCTTTTTGTTGATACCTATTTTATTTGGACAAATACTACATTGTTTTTACCCAGACTGTTTTTGCCCTCTCCCCTTTGGTATGTGTATACCTGTTAGGCCCCGTAGTTTGAGAGTTAAGCAGGAGAGAAGTTTAGTTTGCATTCATTTCTTTGAATGTAATGTGTATTGCCTACCTTGAGAGAATTATTCTTTGCATTGCATTGTTTTTAAGAAAGGGCATTGTTGTTATCCTAATAGAAAACATGATTTTTATTTTTTTAAAAAATCACCCTACCATGTATATAAATTTTCTTACTCAGAACTTTCTGTCAGAAAAGGGGAGATTAAAGGTCCTGTTTTAGACTGTGAGACACCCTTGCTTTGTTACGCTGCTAACAAGTGCAGTGAACAGGCTAATATGCTTTGGTTCTGTTTACTACTGTACAGATTCTTCCTGAATGCTTCCTATGTGCGAGGCCAGGTTGTAGGTCCTCGGTGCATTGGGACTCATTCGGTCCTCACCATAACCCTCTGGGGAAGGTACTATTACGCCCATTTTACAGGCGATAAACTAAGGTACAGCGTGGGGAAGTCAATTGCCCAGGTCACATGTGGAAAAGTGGTGGAGCCAGGCTTCAGATTTGGGCAGTCTGACTGCAGGGCCTCTCCTCTCATGTCTGTGAGATTTTCAGAGGGAGGACCCTGAATCTGGCTTTTTAAATGATCTTGGTTTCGGACGGAATGCCAGTAGCAACCACCACTTCTACGTCTCTGCATAAATCGATTCTACTTTGGGTCAGGGAGCATATTCAGCACCTTCTTCCTCCTTGCTCCTTCAAGTTGAAATACATAGTGTCACTGGTAAGGTTTCAGTGGATAGGAGAAGCAGTCGTCTTCGGTGGCCTTTGGTCTAGAAATAAGCTCAGTAGTGACACGCTACTCTTTTCAGACTGGAAAACTTCAAGTTTGATGTAGTGAACCTACTTAGGCTTTAAAAAAAATGCTTTTCTGCCGGGCGCGGTGGCTCACGCCTGTAATCCTAGCACTCTGGGAGGCCGAGGCAGGTGGGGATTGCTCAAGGTCAGGAGTTCAAAACCAGCCTGAGCAAGAGCGAGACCCTGTCTCTACTAATAATAGAAAGAAATTAATTGGCCAACTAAGTATATATAGAAAAAAAAATCAGCCGGGCATGGTGGTACATGTCTGTAGTCCCAGCTACTTGGGAGGCTGAGGCAGAAGGATCGCTTCAGCCCAGGAGTTTGAGGTTGCTGTGAGCTAGGCTAATGCCACGGCACTCTAGCCCGGGCAACAAAGTGAGACTCTGTCTCAAAAAAAAAAAAAAAATAGCTTTCTAAAGACCAGATACTAAACTGGTTTATCAGATACTAAACTTTATTGCTTGAACTTTTAAAGAGTTATCTGAGCAATTATTTGAGGACATAATGTGGCATAAGCAAGATACCTGCATCATGGGCAACAATGGAACATGTTCTCTGTAGTGAGATTTCTTTAAATGTACATCAGTGATATTCCAGACGTCACCTGCAAAGTGTTGGCTTAACTTTTTGGGGATAAGATATTGTAATAAATGAAATTAAAAATCCCTACCAAGTTCTAGAGAACATCGCGTTACAGTCAGTAAAGAGGAATCACTATAGTACAAATGACACTTGAACATCATTTGTGTTCTACTTACCTCTGTCCAACCCGCTCTTGGTAGCACACGCCCTACCACACATAGATATTTTTTGGATTGATGGATTGATAAGAGAGAGCCTGGAGATCTCAGGAAATGTTCCCACCAATCACAGTGTAGTCTGGTGATGGTTTGTAGTCCAGTTGAACCACATCCCCGCGGGCAGTTGAGCCCTTAGAGAGCTTTATATGACTGCAGTCATCCCATTACTTCCAGGATGTGATCACTCCACTTACTGGCTTTCTGCCTTAATTTCAGATTCTAATGAATTTCTCCACTGGGGTGGATCCTAGAAGTCAGGCTCTGGCTGCTTCACAGCACGGCCTCCCCCTTCACATGCACACACACGTGCACGCACACACACAACACTCTCTCACACACATGCACACAAACACACGGACAGAGTAATCCAAACAATCTCATTACCATCCATAAAATGGGAGCATTAATTCTAAACTCATTTTCCATTCTACTCTCTCCCACCCCATCAACTTCTCCTATGGCTGCTGCAGGAGTATTACATTGCAATTGTTACATTTTGGTTAAACTTGACTATTATATTACATTTTGATTAAACTAACAGTTCTATTCACGTTCACTGCTCCGAGCCACTGCCAAGACCATCAGCGTGGAATGGCCTCCAGACACACTGGCTGACCTCCTCTGACTTAAGTGTCCTCTTTGTCCTTACGTCACCCTGTGTAAGACTCTTGTATGGTAATTAAAATAACACATTGAACTTCTGAGCTCATATGTGTATGAGCGGTGGCAGCAGGACAAAAAGGAAGGGGTAGAGGTAGGGATACCGAAAAGAAGGCACTAATAATTCATGACTAGGTGAATACACAGGTGAAGGCAGCAGAGAAATAAAACTTTCTCTTAGGGTCTCTAACCAGGGGTGATTAGAAAAAGATAATATATTACACATAAAGAAGAGTAGGTGAGGGAACAGAGGAACTGAGATGATTTCTCACTTCTTATTTGGTATCTCGTTCATCAGGTCTTATTGAACGAATAATAAAAAAACAGAAGTTTTTAATAGAAGGCTTTCTATTTTGTAGATGCTGAATAAAATCTAAAGGGCAAGTTATTTGAAGTTCTTGGATAAAGCAGGCCAAAAATAGCACGTTGAAGGATTTACATACCATTAGCAAAATGAAAGATTATCTATCTATCTATCTATAATGAACTTCTGGTAGCTTCTTTTTGCATAGTGAATGTTGACAAATTTCAAAAATAACAGATTATTTCATAGCCTAGGAATATATATTTCAATGAACTTGGGGGAAATTGTTAGCGATACATTAGAATCAAGTAAAATCAAGGAAATCAAATAAAATTACCATCTTATTTCTCAGTACTAGGGATTTAATTTTTACTGTAAATCAACTCATAATACGCACATCTGAAAGAACAGTTCCTTCTTTACTTTTAAGAACTGTAACTTAAGTTAAATACGTTATTGTAGTTGAATAAAAATAAATATAAATGTCTTTGAATGTATTCAAGTACTTTGTGATGCAGAGAATTTATACTGGTAGGGTTCAAATACTTAACCTAACAGGACTTTGAACATATGTTTGCTGGGTTTAAGCAAAATTTAAATAAATAATAATATTTTACAAATGCTGAAATCTAAATGGCCAAGAAGAGTTTGCTAAACAGTATCAATTAAAATAGCTTTCTAAAGATCAGTTGTCGGTTTCATTGTACTTGAAATTCTGATGTTCAAAATGCTAAAACCCTTTTAAAAAAAGATACATCCATCTTATTTTTCATAAGTCCTCTGAGTCTACTTATAAATTTGTAAAGGTTATTTCTTTACAACTTTGTTGAGTAAAAACCTTCTGGGTTTTTCTTCATAGCTGGATATGTCCACGGGCACATTTTAAAAATGTAACAGTTGCCAATGGAGAGCAACTGGAAGCCTCAAACATTGCCTGTCACAGATTTTTAAATCTCATAAGATTACATAATGCTACAGAACACATTGGAGAATTAAAGCTCTCTGGAGGGGCAATTACCTTAGCTCTTCTCAATGTTTGGGGTATCAAATATGGTCAATAATTCAATTGCATTCACCTTTGGCTGCTGAATTCCTGTATACAGCAAAAGAAATGGATTCAAAGTGATGTAGAATTTCCAAAAATAGTTCAATTTGTACCATCCTGATGAACTATACCATTTTTCTTTCTCTTCTATTTCTCTCTCTCTCTCATCCATTTTGAGAACAGCATCTATATATCTTTATATATCTGTTTTCTAGAACATATTTCAACATGGCAGACACTTGGTAAATGTTTGTTCAGTTAAACTGAAAATAAGTTGAAGAGCACATTGCGAAATTTTAAACAACTTTTGCTTTTCCATTTTATCGAAGTCTCTTTTTGCATATCCAGTCATGAATACTCCAACATTAATTGTATTTGGCCTGAAGCATTTAAACAACTCAACTATAGGAATTCAGGCTTTCATGATAAGGGGCAAGTATTTAATCGGTGCTATCTAAGCCAAATGAGCAGAGTGGGGACAGGAGTTTGAGTGGGAGACAGCAAAACATCATAGTGTTCAGTGACGGGGAAGAATCCTCTACCAAACTCTCCATTCAAGATAAATTCTTGCTCATGCCAAAAGCAAGAGATGTCATTATAATGCAACAACATGAGCCTTATTTCAGAAAAGATTTTGCCAATACATCATCATGCCATAATTCTTCCTAAAATATGGCATTGTGTATATATATATATGTGTGTGTATATATATATATATATATATGTCACATACAATTTCAAACAATTTTTAAACATTATCCTTCATAGAGAAGTTTCGGAAGAGAGTTTACAAAAAACAACACTTAAAATTCCGTATTCAGAAGGAAAGCAGCTACGTACAGAAAGCATATTAGGTGTTTTGGAAGATAAAACAAAAGAAAAAGCCACCAGCTGGAATTGACCACTCCTTACTCTCATATATTTCTACTTTCAGTCAATCACGGCATTGTCAGTACTACATGTTCATGTGGAGAAGTCCATGGCCTGCTTTTTATTGCTATTGTCACTGTCTCAGTTACTCTGTAGCTCTTATTACTTTTTACATGAGTTAATTCACCAACTCAGTATCTGTTATCTATGATCCCAAGTTAGACTGCATTCCCTTTCCCTTACCATCTCCATCTTTCACATTGCCAAGAGTTTTAACTTTATAAAATGCAAATCTAATCAATGTCACACGTATGTGTGCATGTAACACTTATAATATTAAAATGACACCCTGAGATTCTGGAAAAGATACTTAGTTCTTAGCTTTACAGACAGGGCTCCTCATGACCCAGCCACTTCTGACAATTTTTATCTTCATCTCCTGTCCTTCTGAATTCCTTGTGGTGCATTCTAATGCTTCGTGCTTTTGTGGACCTCATTCTAATTGGCACGTGCTTCCCTGCCCTCTCCTCTTCTGGCTCTCCTATTCATCCTTCAGTAAATAGCTTTCGCTGACTCCCACTGTTCACACCTGATGCTCTGCCTATGGCCACCCAAATACTCTGTATGCCTCTCTCTGATCATGCTGGTCATACTGTGCTGTGCTTTTCTACAGAACCAGGAAGTGGCAAAGCTGAGCTTTAAGAGCTGAGCTTTAAGTGGCAAAGCTGAGCTTTAAGTGAGCTGGTTAAGAATCAGTTAGTTCACCCTCTGAGCACATTGCCTGTAATAACACTGCCCTCCCATAAGCACCCTGAACAATACCATACATTTTGTTTTACAAAAAAAGCAAAATCTTAAGCATAAAGTATGAATACGAAAGCATTGTGTATCTGAGAGTCAAAACTTCTATTCTCAATTGCTAGCAAGAAGTGACTGATTCAGATCATTATAACATTTCAAAACCACTGATGCTGAAGACATGTGTAATGATAGACACCACACTGTGGAGTATTTGTTGAGTGAATAAATGAATGAAATGAGCAGAGTAAGGTAAAATCCCAAGAAGTTTTAGAAATTATAAGAGTTAGGAACACTTTTAATAGACTGAATGAACAAAAGCCCAACACAGAGAAGACCAACTGTTTCTATGAAATAAAAAACATTCAAAGAATGTAAAAAATATTTCACTAAGAATTTTTATAACATAGTTAGTATTTCTTTCTTTCTTAGGTATAATTCCCTGACTCACTGGTGTCTACTAAAAAATAACCAAAGTCCCAAAGCGTGCTATTACGGGGCTCATTTAACATGAAACATATTCACCCAGTATAATTCTTGGGGATAAGTTTTCAAAATATCAATTCACAATCAGGCAGAAAACATAAAAACTCATCTGCTATCAACTCTAGCAATATTACTGGTCATTTATTGATTTTTAAAAGAAATGAGAGGAAACACATAGGTTACCAAATAAATGAGAATGGTATTAGATCAAGAATTTATATTGAAGTCAAGTATGGATCATAGTTGGTCTTTTATTAGAGTTATTTTAAGACATGTCTTTCTGTCTTCTTCATCTCATTTTGGGTCCCTGAATGGCAGAGATTGTGAAGCCTATGTGATTTCACTTCCCTGCTCTGACTTCAAACAGAAACTCATATGTAGCTGTGTCAGATGTTGAATAGATAATTTCCTTACTCACCCAAACACACGCTCCAAAATTTCTGATACTTGTTTTTTTGCACATCACACCACAAGCTTGCTTAGAAAATAAAAAGAGCCACTGAAATGGCAACTGGATGGACAGACAGGGACTTACCAGTTTGCATCTCTTGCTTTAAAAAAAAAAATGAATGGCTTAGGAAATGACTACAGAACATAAAGATAAAAGCTGAACGCAACTCTCAGTGCAAACCACTCCACTAAAAATGCTACATTCAGTTCTGAGCATTAATTGTATCCTTTAATTAAAAAAAACTGTTCTAAGAGATGCAATGATTCACAACCCTAGAAACAGCTATTCGCTTATGCTATTTCACCTGGTATTTTTGTCTATGAACTGTGTGATTCAATACATTTATTTTTAACAATATCCAACTAGTTCTAAGCAAATAGCTATAAAACTATGAAGGGACAATTCATAAGGGAATGCCTTAAATGCAGAGTCACAGAAGTCCACCTAAAAAATTTATTATGCAAATTAAAGAGAAATTCATTTTAGAACCAAATAATTAATGCCCTACGAAATCACTTCCCCTTAATATTTTTTTACTTGTGTAATAAGTACACAAATGAAAAGATAAGAAGACAGGAAGAAAACTATAAAACAGCTCATACATATTATTGTATCAAAGAAAATATTATTAAAATGATAACCTCATTGCTTTGATAACGCAAACATTTAAAGGTATAGTGTATTGCTTGTGAGTAGTGAGATCGAAATATTAAGAGCCTCAGGCATAACTCTAAAGACAACTGGGCTAGATGCATAGGGGTTAATAGTCAAAGAAAGAATGAGGCACAACAATGCCCTGAAAGTCTCTGACGTTTTTCTTTTTTAGAAAGTGGTTGGAATTAGTGGTTAACACCACTCAAAAGCATATTAGATACCACACAGAATCATGTCTACTCTTCAGGAGACTGGCTCAAGTAATACCGGTGCTGTTTTAGCAGTGGAAACAAAATTCTCATTCAAAATTCTAAATCTGAAGTGTTTTCTTTTTCATTTAGATGTTCATTAAATATAGTTTTCTTTCCCTGATTAAGGAGGAAGTAAACGTATTGAGAAATACTAGTATGTTTTCTGGAAATTTTGAATTTTTTTCTCAAAAAAGATGGAAAAAATATTTTTTAATGAAGAAGACAGAAGAGTTTACGATGCCAGAAGGAAATCAAAATAAGTACCAAGGCAGGAGTGATATAGCAGTCAGAAGGCCCTTCCCATAAATAGTGATTCATGTTTTTCTGGGGAAGGCTCTTAGCTGATGGTTACGACAGAAAGCCTGCATTTGCAGCAGCCCATCAGAGGCCACAGGCACCAAGCTCCTGAGAAGGACACATGTAGGGAAGATTGGTGATGATGCTGAGGGCTGGAGAGATGGCTGGGCGTGGAAGTGACAAGACAAATTGATGAGTAAGGGGGTTTCCTGGAGAGTGATGGATGCACTTCTGAGATCCGCCAAATGTGATAATCTCTACCCACCACCTCTGATACATGTTTGAGCCAATGATACTGCTAGAAGAGATACTGACCCATCTTAAGTGCTATCAACTCTCGGGCAGGAAGGGGAAGAGTGGAAGGAGACAGCCGTGACTTTAAATTTCTCCTTCCAGAAAAATTCGGAGTTTTGCAAGACAAAGTGGGGCAGTGACATTGAACAGTTCATGACATTGACATTTGCAAATGGCTTAAGATACTGAGATGTTGGATAATTACAAGAATCTTAAGGGAGCCATGTCCTACTAGAAGCAGATACTGATAGACTAAGAGAATTAAAAAATAAATCAAGGAACAACCAGTTGGTTCAAAATAGAAGAATGTTTAAATAAGAGCATATCCACTTGATGGGTTACTGTGAGCCTTTAAAAAGATAAATACAAAGACTATTTAGCCACAGAGGAGTGCACTGAAGAGGATGGGAAAACATGCATATGAAAAAAGGCTTAACAGATGCTGTGTTAAGATTGAGTGAAATAATGTATGGCAAACATCTGTCCCAGTGTCTGATACTTGGAGGGCATTCTACAAATTTAAAATTAGATGACAAATTTTAAATTGACTTTTAGAAAGTTACTAGAATGATGATTGTTTGTCTTATTTATTTTCCATTTGTTTGTTTTGGGCTAGGTGTAGAGTGTATCATAGGAAGGAGAAGAAGGAAACTGTGCACACACTCTGAGATTTACGGATTAGGAAGCGGGGAAGTGCCAGATAAAACAAACTGCGCAATCAGCTTTGAGGAGGACATGTGAGAAACACACAGAGCAAATCACAACATGACTGGAGCTCAGTATCATACAGAAGAAAGTAATTGGGAGGGGGATAAGATAATACTTGTGATAACAGCTATGGAAATGATGGTGATAAATAAAGCAGCAATTTTAACAAAGGGCAGTCAATTATCATTCTATGTGTCTCTAAGACATGTTAGAAGGAGAATTCGGAACAGAATAATGCCCTCAAAGGAGATGACTTACTTCGAAGATATGAAACTGTTGGGAAATGATGGAAAGACATTTTTTTTTGTATCATTAAGATACATACCTCTACATGATATCAGAAATTCTTGGGTAGTGGAGGCAGCTAGAGAACACCAGGTACAAACAAAAGGAAAGAAAAGGAGAAGGGACAGGGCAGTGGTAGTGTCCCATGGCAACCAGGCGGTGGTCGCTAATGGATGAACACGCCATGATGGTGATCCCAGCAATGCCACTGAGCAGTGGATCAACTGGAGGATGACTTTACTCAGCTATTAAGTTTCAATCCATAGAAGCATTTTATCTCCTGTTAAACTTACTAATTTTTTCCCAAATACCAAGAAAAATGTCACTTTATTTAGGCAGTAGCCATAGTGAGAGCACATGTTATAGAATGAATTGTGTCCCCCCAAAATTCACATGTCAAAGCCTTAATCCCCAATGTTACTGTATTTAGCAAGAAGGCCTTTAAAGAGGCAATTATGGTGAAATACGGTCATAAGGGTAGGTCCCTAATGCAATAGGACTGGTGTCCTTATAAGAAGTGTAAGAGACAACAGAGATTTCTCTCTCCCACGTGCACAGGGAAAAGGTCATCAGCAGGAAGGTGGCCATCTGCAAGCCATTAAGAGAAACCTCACCAGAACCCAACCCTGGCAGCACCTTGATCTTGGACTCGTAGCCACCAGAACTGTGAAAAAATAAATATCTGTTGTTTAAGCCACTCAGTCTGTGTTATTTTGTTATGGCAGCCCTAGCAGACTAGTAGAGCACCCAGAAAAGAAACAGAACCGGCAGAGTGCCTTAGTCAGGCAGTGCTACAATCTTGCAGAAAGGAGTTGATGTTTCTTAATGATTTAGGCTATTTCACCCCCTTGTCCTGTTCTCAGAATTGTTGAATGGAGAAGGAATTTACAGGGAGTGAATAGGTCTTTGGAAACCAGGAAGCAAGAAGGTTAGTGTGCACTCAGAGGAGAATCTCAGAGGAGAATATATTACATTTATGTCTGCCACTTCACTCTGACTGGTAATAAAGAAACTGTTGCTAAAATGAAAGTGACAGAATCCTTGAAAGAAAGAGGAAGTATCATCTTAGAATTTATCATGCCAGGGAGAGAACCTTGAGAATGAGCATATGTGGGTTCTAATACCCTGGGAGGTGATTTCAAAGGTTAATGGAGAAGATGGCCACATTCCATTTCAAAGAACAATGGAATTGGAGTCATCAAACTTGGGTCCAAGTCTCAGCTTTATTCTACCTTACTCAGTAGCATTGGAAGCACCTTCTAAATTTCAGTTTCCTAGTTTGTAAAATAGTCTGAATAACATTTGCCTCACAGATCTGTGTTAAGAATGAAATGTAAAAGGGCACACTCCACCACGTTAGAGTCCACAGAGCCAAATGCAAAAGGAATATTTGTCATTATTAATGACAACATATGTCAACGTGTGTGGAAAGCTATGAACTGTAAAATTCTGACAATAAAAATCACAAATGCATACCATGAGAAGGAAGAAACATGACAGGAATCTCAAAAAAAAAAAAAGAGATGGAGTTTCACAGGAAAATGACAAAAAAGAATATCTGTGCAATTAAAAGAGGAAAAAAAATTGGAACTTATTGAGCCTGGTGAAATTGCTAACAGCAATGAAAAGAAACACCTTGCATGTGTACATAAGCAAAAAACAAGGGCAAGAAAACTGCAGGTACACTCTTGATAAAGTTGCTATTTTGATGAAAATAAAAAATAGAGAGTGAATTTTATTTTTCTTCTACTCTCTGTATAGAAGAAAGGTCTTTAAATAGGAAAATGTAAAATCAAGGCTGATATCGCTAAACTGAAGCCCAAGATGGATGAAGGTGTTAAAAATTTCTTCCTCCCAGAAGGTGGAGAGTACCTGACAGTTCTACTTCCAAATTGCAGGAGATGATCGGGCAGGTGCTACAGGGACGGAGAGACACAAAGATGGGATGGAAGCAGTAGATGCTGTTCTAACTTTATACTCATGATGCACTTTTTTTTGTTTGCCCATCCATTGAGAATCCTCAACCTAAAGTAATTAGATATAGTGGCCTATCAAATTACATTTGCCATAACTGAAAAAGGCAAGGGGTTGGGGGGAGTGCAGAGAGATAGTGAGAAACAGTAAAAATAGGTTGGGTAGGAGAATATGCACCGTAACAGATTAGGACAGACTAAAGTACTCAACCTAACTAATTGAAATGGAGATAAATATAAAGTCAAATACAGCTTTACAAGTATAGCAAAAATGAATGGTCTCCTAAATAAAAATGACTTCTTTCATCATAAAAATAACACGCAATGCTCCAATTTGTCTAGCCTGATTCTGTTCATCTCCTGTTTTTGTTGTTGCACTGAAAAAAGAAAGAAAGAAAGAAAGTACAAGTTATCCATTGATGTATTCTTTCCACATTCACTGAATATCCTCTTTATTCCAGACACTGAGCTAGGTGTTGCAGATTCAGAAGTGATTAGAATAATATCTTTGCCTTTCAAAGATTTCACAATTCTGTAAAGGAGACTTTTTAAAAAATCCATTTTGATACTCTATGATCAGAAAAGAAAGAGGTGAACACTTGGAGTGCTACGGAATTCCTGCTTGAGAATGATGAAAGTGGAGGTGGTAAGACTCCAGGGAGGGAGGAGATGCGCCTTACTTTGAGTAGATGTTTTCCAGGTGGGTTTGGAGTGAAATATTTGAGGGTAATCCAAGTAAAGGGAATGACAGATGGAAAGGCGAAAAGTTGGAGGCTAGAAGGCATTGGGGGCACCAGGATGTTGAGAGGGAGGGAGAGAGCAGTAAAGACAGACAAAAGTAGAAAGATCAGCAAATACAGAGAAGGAAGGCATTTGTTTGCTATGCAAATAAATCTGAACTTAATGTTGAAAATGCCTAATGATGAAATATAGCTGCAAGGCAAGACTTGCTATGTTTTCTTTTAAGTAAAAACCTTAACATGATTAAATATATCAATACATTATGTCAGGCTTACCTAAAAATACAAGAATATGTGTAGTAGTTAAAAATACTGCATGACACGGAATGAAGGGAATGGGAGTCGCGGGGAGCAATGAGGAAGGAAGAGGGAACAGCTGCCTCGCCAGCCGAATCAGCCAAATCAACCCTGGCCATCACTAACGTGACAGATGTCACAGCCAGATCATCCTCATATCCAGGAAAATGAAAGCGGAAAATGATCGCAGGAGGCACAATTTTGCTAACTCAGAAAGACAGAGAACTTCCTGGCATCTTCTCTAGAGAATGTTTCAGTGATTAATGATGCTACCTACATTCTCTCACACTAATCTGTTTCATGTTGCAATTACACATGACATGTAAAGAAACCATTCCATAGGCAAGCACATAGCAAGGCTTCCACGAAATGAATGTGGTCACTTACAAGGAGAACCAGTAAAAAATGAATTTGGCTCAGTTTTACATGTTAGGCATAGGAAAGTATTGCGATCACAATTTTATTTTTTGATACCTAAATTCTACATCATCTTTTTATTAGCCTACTTTTTCCTTTCCTCTAGTAGATATTTGACTGTGAAATTTTTTATTTTATCATGTTTCATTTTGTGATAAAGGATGCTATGAGTTTAAGAAACCAAATGTTCTTTTCAGTGTTTGCTCTTAGTTTTCTTAGACGTATCCTAGTTCGTTTCCCAAATTATCTCTATTTTTTGTTTGTTTTATGAAAGGCTACACATCTTATGATAAATAAGAGGTTGTGTTATGACATTGTACAGGTGCGTGAAGTTTTCTTTACAGGATTATAATACAGTCTCTGCGCTAAAGTACAGCAGTTCAAATAAGCACAGAAATCACACACACTATGGAACAAAAGAGCCTAATGAGTAGCTTTATAACCTTGCACAGAATTCCCTCATCACCAATTTAGATAGAATTGCTTTTATTTTAGCAATGTTCTTTTAATTAAGTCCTAAACATCTGAAACATGGCAAATGTAAATATGTATTATAAATCCTTAATTATGAGGATCACTAAGCACTCATGCAGCTTTCTGCCTTGGAGATAAATTCTTTTTGTTTGAAATCAGCCAAAATCGAGAGATAAAAGTGAATGATGTGAAAAATGTTAAACTTTGTTTATAGGGCCCCTCTCTTGGTACCAGTATCACTTTACTGCATTGTCTTCAAGAGTTAAATTATGCTTCAATTTATCTAGTGGCTCGTAAGTCAAAATCTCTCCTGCCATATTCTGCCTTCATTGCCACGTTCAGAAAGACTAGCACCCACAGGGTCTGAAGAGAAGTTGAATTCAATGTCGGGGATCCTGAGGTCTTTATACCATAGCCTAGAAAATAAAAAACTTTTAAATCATAAAAAGGATATTGTTTCTCTGTTTGGGATGAATTTGAACTGGATCCAAGACCTCTTGCTAATTTTTAATAACACATACTATTTTGAAAGCATACTGGAGACTATCCTGGAACGGACAACAAATAAGAAACAACCTTATTCTACATCCCGTCACTACTTAATTCAAACCGTGCCACCTACGGGCAATGTTTTCCATTTCCCCTACCAGTATGGCCTGTCCTCCAATACCCATCCATGATATCTTCCAAAACACACACACACATGCACACATAAACACACATACACACACAAAAAAATGGTAGTATCATCTCAGCAACTCATTTCCTTTAGTAACCATTTTTAATTTATTTTCTTTCTTCTCCTTGGTCATCTGCTGATCAAGAAATTTTAAAACACAAACACGTTAATATCTTTGAAAACTGAAGGTAAATCTTGAAGATCTGAATCTGTATAAAATCTTTTAGAGCAAAAGCTATTAGCCCAGAAATTTCACTTTCTCAAATTTTCTAAGAAATCCCTCTCTTGGGTCTGGTATAGCAAAGGTAATTGGTTTATATTGACAGCAAAATGTGGAGGATCTCTGTTGTGGGCCAAGGGAATCAAATATCTGTTCAAGGTCATGCAGGCAACTACCAATTCCAACGCTTACAACCAATTCCTAGGAGACTTTATCAATGTCCTTTTTCAAAGGACATTAAAAAAATCTCTGTAAGTTATAACTGCAGAGTAAGTCAAGTAATGAAATTACAGGTTATAATTCTTCTAAAAATTATACAATAAATGTAATTTAGGAAGGCAGGTGAATTTATATATTTACCTGCTGCTTCTAAACTAATATCAACCTATGACCCCATTTGTGAGTACTGTAATTGCTAGTGGGAACAAAATGGTTACAGAAACAAATATGTCTTTTACGATTTAGAAGCATATAATATCTTATTCTACAGCACTGCCAAGTAATGAGAGGTACTTAATAAAAAAAAGTAATTAGAGCTATAGGCCAACTGATAATATCATACCATTTTTTTTCCTTTGTGATTTAAAAACCTTAGAGATAAATTTCATCGCTGCTCTATTAAATACTTATGGCATTAAAAAATTTTATAGTTACTAATTTTGAACTACTTAAAATGTCAAATGTTTTCAGGCTTCACTCACTTTTCCAATTATTACATTGGAATGACTCATTAACTGTAACATAAACAGGCCCTTTTTTACCTCCTATTATGCTATTTCCCCAATTTTATTACCAGAGTACCACTTTTCCATGAACCATGATGAAAAGTCACTGGAAGAGGGAAAAAAAAAAAACTCAAGCACATACTCTTCCTCTCCCAAATATCCATGTTCCACTGGAAAATTGAAGTAATAATGGTAATTTATAATGGATTTTGTGTGTACATTCTTTGTCATTACATAATTCTGTAGGTTCAGGTACCATGTATGTGAAGATCTTGGCAAAAGAGATTTTGACAAAAACTTTATCCTCCAAAAGTCAATTGGGAAACAAAAGTTATCTTTACTTGTACAGAAATATATCAGATTTGGTCTTTGCCAATGCAGAGCCACTAGGCCTCTGAAGTGGTCAGCACTTTAAAGAGCCTAAAATCATAGATTAAAAACAAGGAAGACTAGTTCCAGGAGTCAAATAAATACATGTATACACATACATACATGTATGCATGCAGAACTAGTTGAAGCATACAGACAACTACAGCCTCAGAACTCACTGAAGAAATTTAAATGTTGAAATCTCAGACGCTAAGTTTTCCCAAAAAAGTAAAGATCATTTGAATGGTCAGTGACATTTTTGTTATTTAGAAATACAATTTATTGTAACTTAGAATTTATTTCTCAAAGAAAATTTTAAGCTTTTCCTTAAACCTCAAAGCCTTCAAATTACAACGTCAATCATAAGGGTAAATTGTTTCATTCTAGTCTTTTCAGTTAATTGGAGTTTTTAATGAGTTTATTCTTCCTTTAAGAAGGACTTTCAGTGACAACCAGAGGGTCCCCAAAAGCTTCATAATCTTTCTCTGTATGTAGTTTGGGGCTTTTATTTCTCTTTCTGAGATATTTCTTTATAAAGTGACTGAAATCAAACTGATTTTAGAATTTGATGCTAAAATTCAAAACCTGTTCTTGAAGATGTTTGTTAAAGAGTATTACTAAACATGCCTAACTAAAAAATCCATTAAGCAATCATACACATATTCTGTAAGAATTCACACTACCACCAGCACCAACAAAAACACAGCTCCTTCCATTTCGTGATGTGATTAATTCATGAAACATCTCCTATTACAAACACATATTCTGTGACGGGCCATCCTTCCTTATCATACTAGTTAACTTGAAAAACAGCAATGATTCTACATAAATTCTAAAGAAATTGAGGCCAAAATTTATGAATCAATAAAAATGAAAAAACTAAGCTATAAGCAATAATTGAAATACTAGGCCATTGAAACAAATCACAGCAAAGACTGTATTATTTAATATTTCACAAGAAATATCCAACTATTAAATACCAATCTGAATATGTATATCTAAGATTTATGTCACAATGTTGGATACATTTTTTCTTCCTCTTCCTACTGTTTTCAGGAGCAAGACCATTCCATAAAGTTTTAATTACTAAGAAGGAAAGCAAAAGATTTTAAAAAGGATAGTGAGGGACTTCTTAGGTAACCTAAGTCCAATTGGTAACCTAAAGGTCATTACTTGACAGTATTAAGGCTCCGATATTGATTAATCTGAGGAAAAAGAGTTTGAATTCTAAACATAATATCAAATTGAGAAAAATGAGGATTTTTAGAACAAGGCTTATATTCTACTGTTTAAAAAAAGATCAAAGCCTTGCAATGCCAACATCACCATTCCTAATCATCTACTTATAGCAGATGGTCATGAATCTTGTAACAATTCTTGTTGACATCCAGAGTAAGTCACACTTCAGTTAAGTTCTGACACTGTCCTAGATTTCTTTGATTCGAAAGTCTTTGATGAGACTGCGAAATCTTTATTTAGAGCTGAACCATTAAAAACAGTGTTACGAAAAATAAACAATTTTAACAAATGGCCATTTACTTCAAAAAAAATGCTACAGTGGAATTTCAAAGAAAATGGTTTTTTAAATATTATACTAATCATATTTTTAACTTACTTTTAAAAACTGCAGCAAACAGTATAATGTAAATAAAATGAGACTAAAGATCAATACCTGGGAATCAAAAGTAAATACAATTCCAAATGGACAAGGCATTTACATAAAATTAATTATACTCTATGGGTAGGTGGAAAGCACTTGCTTAATTATTGCGAATTCTCAATGGGTAGTGCTTAAATGAAAATCAACTTTCCAGTTTATTCCAGAAAGTTTGCCAATTTCAGAATTTTGAGGAAGCCGCTGCTTTAAAAGTCAGAAGGACAATAACACTCTTCTGTGAAGAACATTTCCCTCATGTAATCAGTGATTTCAAATGTAAGTTTCTGACTGGTATAGAGCAGAGTATTTTACACTCATGAAAATGTAAAAATATCAGCAGCATTTTTATTCAAAATATCTAAGATACAATTATTTATATACTTCATTGAACATTTTATACTACTAGGATTACTTGAGATTAAATGTGCCCTCTTAGCAACCAACACTGTGGAAACTTTATGAATAATTACAAATAATTCATACCCACTTAAAATACCCAAATTTGTGAACATAGAGTCTTTAAGAAGAAATATATGAGAAAAATATTAACCTGAAGATCTCCTCCATAATGTTAATAGTTCCTGGCAATAATAGCATTACCTTCAGTATCATAACTCTATAGTTATATATCTGCATGCTAAATAATTAAGACTACATTTTATGATAGAAGTATATAATTTATACACTATCTGTGTCTTGTCGTCATATTATATGGTATATTATTCAAGTCAGGGGTCAACTAACTTCTGTCAAGGGCCAGATAGTAAAGAATATTATATAGGTAGTTATATAACAAGAAGGAAAATGATTTTAACAAAATTTTATTGATAAAATTTGAAATATAATATTAAGAATTGATTGCAAAGTTTTATCATACAGATCTGCTAATAAGAATGGATGATTAAAATTTGAGTTTCATATAATTATTTTTCACCATGAAGAATTCTTCTTTTAATTTTTCTGGCTAAAAATAGAAAAAGCATTCTTAGTTCTTGGACTATACAAAAAGAAGTAGAAGGCCAGATTTGGCCATGGGCCATAGTTTGCCAACTTCTGAGTTAAATATTACATTCTCTTACAATGGATGCTATATAATTCTATTAATCCATTTTCATTAAAGAGGTAAGTCAATTTAATCTTGATATACAGAGTAGTTCCATTACTGACATTGTTTATATATGACATAGATTCCAAAATTAATTTCAGAAGACAATAATTATATTTATTGCTTTGAATTAGCACTAAATATCATATGAAAGTCATGTTTGATCCCATGTTAGCCTATGAGCTATGTTATTCCCAGAGGTAGAGGGTGCCCTTATCAGAGATTATTTGGGATGCAAGCAATAACAAACGGGGAGAATGAACCAAATGGATGAAATAAAATGATCACTGTTATTAGAAACGTGAGTCAAAGTACATGCTGATCTTTATACCTGAGGGTCAGCCATTTATTCATAGCATCATGAAATTATATTTTATCAGTACTTGACTGTTGCACTCTAGTTATTTTTTGATATAAAAATAAATTTCAGGGAGGGGGAGGAAAATAAAGAAACTTCTAGAAAGAATTACAAGGTTGAGTTTTAACAATTTGATAATCTGTCCAGTTGAACCCTGAGCCCACAAGAAAGATCATCTACTCAGGAAATTGTTTTAATCTATTCTTTAGTGCTTCTTTCAGAGTAGATATAAGATATATCCTTTGTTTCAATTAGAGAAGAGAAAGAACACAATGAGAAGTTAATTCCTAATTAAGTCATTGGTAAGCTACTTGGTGAGCATTAATTATTCTCAGAGTAAGGCTCAGTATACCTGAGGCTAGAGAGCCTCCATCACATGATCCACAGAGTAAAAGTAAAGGTAAAACTCTTACCAGCCTTACTACTTACACCTGTTCCTTCTTTTGTGGTTGAGTTGACCCTTCCCTCAAGAATGTCTTAATGTTCAGAGTTTGTGGATTCATAAGAGCAATTATAAAATAGAGAAATGTCTCCCTTCTTAGTGCACGTCTCTTACTAGCAAGTAAAGGAACCAACAACAGCCAGTGCAGCTCTCAAAGGGCAAGCTCTTCTATAAGGATCTGTCTCTAAACTTTCATGAAAAGGACACCTCAATATAATAACAAACTCATCTTGACCAGAACAGAGAGAAATGAATTAGAGTTGGTTCACTGCCTTTGAAATGTCAGACAGGGCACCAGTAGGCAAAGAATGTGGCCCATTCAGCATATTTCATCTTTAGACATAAGAATACTTAACAGGGCCACCAAAAACATGCAAGCACTTGGGTCGAGTAGTTTATGCATATTTATATACACATACACAGATACACACACAGGAATATATTCATATATATGAACATATTTGTGCACATGTATTTGCACAGAGTCCTTTTAATGTAAAGTTTCCCTGCAGATTAATCAGATCAATTAACATTCAAATTACAGTGTGCCTAACCCCTGAGCTGTCCTGGGTTTACAGAATTCTGTTCCATGACAGTTTTCATACTTGCAGCCTTGGGCTGACTCAGTGGATGACAGAATTGTTCCTGGTGCATCAGCTGTAAATACAGGCAAAAGGTCTTTGTATTTACCTGAGGGACAGACCTTTAATTTTCTTTATTTATATTCAGTTCTCTCTGACTTTAATATTGGTATTCGAAATTGATTCATTTTGTGTTAATATAAAGTCTTGTCCAGAAGAATGATTGGACTTATCAGAATACTCAAAATGCTTATGCTGGTTGATGGTTGCTTGTCCATGCACTAAATTCCAACCTTGCTGGGAAACATACATACTTGTTCTTCCAAAAAGCGTAAAACATATGAAATGCTCTCTACTATGACTTGGTAACTAACAGACCTTGCTCTTTCTAAGAAGAAAATACTTTCTAAATATTGAGGAATAAAATGAAAATTAGGAAATGAAATATTTTCTTTTATATATACTGCTGCAAGTCATGCTGTCGAAATATCAACAAGGAATTACTAAACTCAATTTTAATCATATGAGGTCATTTAATTACATTTTTGACACCCTAAGAACAGTCAATTCTTAACGTGTGTGGTAACCAAGAACTCCAACTTTAATATTTAAATGTTCCTTATAATTTAAATTGTATAGGTTCTGTAAGTTCATCAAATGTTTAGAAGGGCATTAAACTATTTCCTGGGCAAACCAAGGCTGAATGAATAGGGAACCAGGACTGAAATGTTAAGTGTCAGTGAGAGGCCTAGCCAGGGCAGAAGGTGAATGTTGTACTTTCTTCAGATCTTCTCAGCAGGTCACCTCCCCTTTCCTGAGAAGATGCTTTACAAGAGAAAGCTATTTGATGTTGTTCTGCATCTTATGCTTTTTATTGGGCTTCAAGAAAACAAACAAACATGACCAACTAGTAGCCCAATTAATTATATCAATATCTTGTAAATCCAACTATTGGTAGTATATTGGAAAGACAAGACCAAGCCTAGGCCAGATTTAAGCTCTGCTTTTCTTAAGGAAGTATGCTTGGGGTGATGTGCTTTACATTGTAAGAGTGACCTCTAGTGCCTCTCTTTTTAGTTGAACTTTAGCAGTTGGAAGATGAATTACTTATGCCTTTTCTACAAAACTTCTGTTTGGATGCAGGTGTCTGCATTGTGGCGGTTGTTTGTTTGTTTGTTTGTTGCAATGTTTGTGAAATGCTACCATTGCAAGATTCCAAGATGTTGACTAGGTGAAATTACGCAAATTTTATTGACTTAGGGATTTTCATAAACCCAAACTAAAACTGAGTCTAAAATACAGTGCAGCACCTGGAGTGAAGTTCTTTTCTTTCAGAGTGACAGATATACCACGACATTAAAGGAGCTCATACTAAATGCAAACAGAATCACAGAAGCCATGCAGTGTGAATGAATATTTGGCTTGTGCCGGTAAGTTGATAACATTTTCCCCACATCAGAAGCCCTTAGCAGTAGTGAAGTGATGTGCCATAGCAAAAGTCTGATTACTGACTTGTGTTCGCCAAACCTAAACCTGGTGATACAGCAGCAATATAAATGTCTGGACAGGCCTCATAGCCCTGGTCTTAAAAAGCAAATGAGCTTTTCCTTTAAAATCCAAGAAAGATAAAAAGTTGTATTTGCCTAGCTTGTTTATCATTCATCAGGAGGGGAAAATTCTTTCATTTAGAAAATTTAAGCCAAATATAACTTTTAAAACTTTTTCTATCTCTAATAAAAAGTGGATGAAGGGAGTCCGCCAAATTATTTCGGATGATATTTAAATTAGAAATAAGGTTGTAATAAATCTTCCCTGAATTGATTATATTCAATCACAAATTTATGAAGTTAAACATTCAACCATGACAGAATACTACTTTTAAAAGATCACCTGAATGGTTTTTCCCTTAAGCAAAATGTATAAATCGGCCCCTCTTTCAGGAGTGCTCTGGGACTCATTTTTTCAGCACTGAGAACACAGCTCTTAATACCAAGGTTTGCCTCCACCAGTTCTGCTGCTCCTGAAGTCTGCAGTACATTATTAGCCTGCATCATTTTAAAGATGCAGCCAGCTACGGGGCTGCCAAATTGCAAACTTCAGAAATCTAAGCTTATGCAGCATAATGTAAAGTCTGCCTGTTGTTTTTCTGTTAGACATAATTCCAATAAAATTCAATAATCCTTCAAAAAGGAAAAAAACAAAGAAGACATTTGCAGGTTATTCCCTGGTTAAGATGCTAATCTAATGTTTTACTAGAACTTAAGCCTTCTCAATGAATATTCAAAGACAAGAGGGTAAGATTCTGTTCCTAGACAAAAAGAGAAATGACACTTTGCCGATTTTGACCAGATCTAGAGGAAAGACAAGTGTAAGCCAGTCATATTTGCCGGATTTTTGAGTGATGCTTCATTTAATAGCACTATGCTTTGCAGCAATTCCAGTTGCAAATAATAATCATAAAAACAACAGAATCAAAGTTTTGCAGACAGCCCCCTTGCAAGTTTTAAATCATTTGCTGTATACTTACAGGAATTCCCAGCTTCGACTCTCTTCCAATTTTGAGTAGATAACAGAAGTAGCATTTTGAGGACAGCTCCGGTGACAGACCTCATGTTCACATTTATTCGGCTCCCCCAAAAGATCTTGAGAGGCTCTCTGAGCGCTCCAGTTCTGTTCTCTGTCCCTCTCCCAGCTCTGCCTGGGTCTTCAGCACCTCTACGTCTCTCTCTCTCTCTCTCTCTCTCTCTCTCTCTCTCTCTCTCTCTCTCTCTCGCCCCCCCCCCCGCGCGCCCGCCCACTGGGGTCTTGGTCCCCTCTCTCTCTGGCGCTCAATAACCCACACACACACCCCA